>ONZH01013759.1:0-22380 GCA_900303285.1 Rhinella marina
AATTTATTCACTGAAGTCTTGTTCAACTTCGGGTGAGATGAAGTTTGGCTTCATAGAGCCAATACAGTTTGATGCTGTATGGAGACAACATTAAAATCGGAGATTTTGACGGAATCGATGATCTGAAGCTCCATTCTTTCAATACTAATCCTCACCAATCTTTTTATATCACTTTATGTGGTCTTGATGGGTGGTGTGGATGTTTACATATTAGATGGAATCCCAATTTAGGTTGATTTCATAAGTAAACACTATGGGATCTATTATATTTGAGTTTATTGTAAATCATGAAAAACCTCGAATTAAACTTTTTAACTATAAAAAAATAACAAAAACTGTCATAGAACTGAGTATGCTGTGCTTATGGTAATTGCAAATGACCCCTAGACTCATTATCACAACAATAAAAATAAGAAACATGTTTAATCTAATTCCAAGGCAGTTAAATGTACATGGGGGCATTTATTTAAAGATAAGGACAGATGGTGACATCCACTGGGCTACAGAATTTTAAGACACTGTAGAAATGGACTGTGCCCTAAGGTCATCGGTTTAGGATTAGGATTTAGAGGATGATCTAGATTCCTGAGTTAATGCATTTTTGACATCAATGTTTGCAAAATATCTAATGAAAGTTTTGAGTACGATATAAGATAAATACATTCATATAAATGTTTTAAGATAATGACTGCACACAGAAATCCTCTGACTTTTACCAACTCACACATGTGATAGTGTTCCATACAATAGCTCTGTATTGAAGCTACAGAGGTAGGAACTAGGGGGCAATGCAAAGAATTGGTTAAATGACAAAAAACAAAAAGTCATTATAAATGATATATATTCAAAATGTGCTAAAGTTAGCAATCAGTTATCACAATGATCTGTGTTAGGCCCAATTCCTTTTAATTTCATTACTAATAATCAGATTACTTGTACCGGAACACATACTATACTGAGACATATATGGAAAAGACTTCCCGACAGAGAAAGCACAAATTGTTATACAGAACAGGGCAATTAAAATAAAACAAAGGCAACTTTCTAGACGGTCCCCTTTAAAGGGCATCTGTCAGCAGATTTGTATGTAACTGAAATTGGATCATCTGTTCCATGTGTGCTTGGCAGCTGAAGGCACCTGTGTTGGTCCTATATTCATATATGCCAGCAGAGAAAATTGAAGTTTTAATATATGCAAATGAGCCTATAGAAGCAAAGGGGGCGTTGCCGTTACACCTAGAGACTCTGCTCTCTCTGTGCAACTGCTGTGCCCTCTGTACTTTGATTGACAGGGCCAGGCAGTGAAAATGTCATTACGCCTGGCCTTGTCAATCTAAGTTGAGAGAGTGCAGAATTTGCAGAGAGAGCAGAGCCTCTAGGTATAACAGCAACAACCCTGTTGCCCCCAGAGGCTCATTTGCATATATAAAAAATCATTTTTCTGAAAGAAGAACTCCCGCAAATTTTTTTATTCTCTGACCTGTTAGAAAGGTGAATGATATAATCTGTAGTGAATGTCATTTTCTTATCAGAGGCTGAAATTGAGAGTTTCCACTCTCTTCTTATTGTAGCTGGGTCATGTGACTAACTCCCTGACCTTTAACTGACCCAGGACAGCAAGCCATTCACTTCTCTATTCATTCCTATGAGACTGAAAGTGAGGCTCCCATAGGAATGCATAGAAAATTAGACTTCCTGTCCACACATAAGGTGATGTGTGGGTTGGTGGGGCTAATTCCTAGTCACATGACACAGATAAGAAACTTCAGGATGATATAACTCAAAAATTCTGCTGCTGGTAAGAAAATGACATTCACTACAGATTACATCATGTACATTTCTAGCAGGACATGGAATAAAATTCTTTGCGGGAGTTCTTCTTTAACAATGCAGGCATATATGAACATTGGACCAGCACGGATGAAGGGTTTAGTGATCGCTTTGACCCCAAAGGCGTTTCATAGAAATTAGAAACACTTGCCTATGAAAATTAAAAATGTCATTTCTTTCAATAAAATGTTGGATAAACCTTCATAAGGAGAAGCACAGACAAGAGGACTCTATCCCTGAGGAAGAAAGGAGAACCTTTTGAAATGTGTCAGATTTTTGGTCCACAACATCTCCTGTAGCTGTAATCTAGCTTGACGTCACCAGCACTCTGATTTGGAGTGCAAGCTTTTTGCAAAATGTGCTGCCGGTTAGGGCACATTTTCCAACTACACATCCTGACTGTTTCTACCGGACTGGAGGATTGGGACAACTGTCAAGTATTCACCACTACACATCAGCATCATGGACTCTCCTCTAGAAGTATAGGTAGGCATGACGCCTGTCACATATAGATACTAATTCCAACTTAGAGGACAATACACCGGGTACCCCACTACTAGTCACTGGTACTTAGGTGCAGTCAGAGAGTAAGCACGGAAATTGTTTTACCTCTTCAATTTGTCATTGCAGCACTGACCTTTCTTGCACCATATTCAAATTTTTGAGTAAGAGCGCCAGTAAACATGTTTTATTTTTGTTGCATAAACTCCCCCATTTTCTATTTTCACAAGGGTAACAAGAGAAAATAGCACTCAAATTTATTTTTAAGCATTTTCTCCTGAATATGAATACACTCCATGTATGGTCATAAACTGCTGTTTGGGCACATGGCAGGGATCAGAAGAGTAGAAGGGTCATATGGTTTTTGTAAGGGCATATTTTATTGGAATGGTTTTCAGGCGCCATGTCATATATAAGGAGACACTGTGATATACATAGAATGGAAACCCCAAAAAATTGACCCCATTTTGCAAACTACACCCCTCAAGGAATTTATTGAAAGGTGTAGTGAGTGCTTTGACACCACTTCGTAGGAATTAGAAACATTTGGCTGTGAAAATGATTTAAAAAAAAATTGTTTCCAATAATAAGTTGCTTTAATGGCAGAGTTTTCATTTTCACAAGTTGGTAACATGAGAAAAAGACCCCAAAATTTGTTACACAATTTCTACGGAATACAGAAACATCCCATGTGTGGTTGTAAAATAATGTATAGGTGCTCCAAAGGGAAAGTGCACAATATGCTTTTGGAGGGCAGATTTTAATGGAATGGTTTTCAGGCACCATGTCACTTATGAGGAGACCGTGAGGTACTGCTACAGTAGAAACCCCCAAAAATTGAGCCCATTTTGGAAACTACACCCTGCAAGGAATTTTTCAGGTGTGTAGTGAGAACTTTAACTCTACAGGTGTTTCATAGAATTTAGAAACCCTTAGCTCTGAAATTCCAGATTTTTCATTTTTACAAAGGTAACAGGAGAAAAGGGACCACACAATTTGCTGGACACACACATTTTATCCTGAATACGGAAAAACCCCATATGTGGTCATACACTGCTGTCTGGGCACACTAAAAGGTTCAAAAGGGAAAGAGCACCATGTGTATTTGAGGCGTAGATTGGTGATGTATACAGCACTGGCCAACAACTGCAGAGCCTCTGAGGTTATATATAAAAAGACACCCTCAAGAAGTGACCCCACGTTAGAAACCACATCCTTCACAGTATTTCTCAAGAGATGTAGTAAGCATTTTGACCAAATGTTTAGAAAAAAAGAATTTAAAGCAGATTTTGCGAAGTGAAAATTGCAATTTTTATACAAGTATGCAATTTCCGTGCCCAATATGTTGTGCCTAGTGTATGCCAGTGTTAAAAGCAATCCCTCTTATTATTATGCCATGCTTCCTTGTTTTAATGTGGCCCTAATCTTTTGCCTGGACATACCACAGGGCTCAGGAGTGTAAGAGCACCATGCATATTTGAGTAAGGATACATTTGCTGTTATCTGAAACGCATAGGTTGTTTTAACCTGTCAATTATGTAGTTATAGAAGATTTTTAATTTGAATTGTAATAAAGGTTTCAGCGGAAAAGCGAACACTATCTGGTGCATTAAGAGGATCATTGACAATTATTAGGGTTGTGGTATGCTTAAACATTCAGACTTTATATAATTTATATAATTTATATTTAGTGCATGCAGCAATTATATGTGACTGTACAACAATACAGTGCATTTTAATGGTGATGAAGTCCAGTTTCCAATAAAATGAAATTACTTTATGTTGTTGCGGTAACATCCAAGTACAAGGTCACATTAAAGTCTACGTGACCATTAACCTTCAGTCCTTACTCATGACATTTAGTGTTGCGAGTGACCCACTCCCTATAACCATATGTTGCACCGATCATATCATGACTTCAAGCATCACATGGTCTGTGGAAATGGGTAACTCAAAAAACATGGAAAAGATCATAAAAGAAATTTGTGGAAAACACCAGACAAAAATACATAAAGATAAATAACATTATTGATATTGTAAAATCAAATCATATTTCTTATTCAGACCCGTGGGAAAGCAGCTTCCTAATTCCAACATCCAAAATGCTTCTCGGCTTAGAAGCTTTCCTTTATGATCTCCACCCCTGATTAGGGAAGTAACTCTCTCAATTTCCTGGAATGCAAATGCTCTGACATCGCCTTTATGAACGATGGCAAAATGCAGACTTGCGGTGCATTGTGGTGCACCGCAAGTCTGTTTTGTGGTGCATCCTACAGTACATATTGCACTAAGCACTCCTTACAGGTGATCAGATACAATGCAAACTCAGTGTTACAGTTTATATATTGTTTTATTATGTGACTTCTACTAGATAGACATATATACACAACAGATGCACTTATTGTCACCACACCTATAGCTTCCCCTTCTGGGCAGCCAAATGTACAGTGTTCATTTTAGGACATGGTCAGATATCAGTGTCAAGTATCAAAATAATGCCAGTGTGATACCTGACCCTGACACCTGACCCTGACACCTGACCCTGACACCTGACCCTGACACCTAACCCTGACACCTGAGACCTGACCCTTACACCTGACCCTGACACCTGACTCTGGACTTCAGGTGTCAGGGTCACTATGACTTTTAGCTTCATTGCACTTTACATATGCTGAATCACATAGATTAAGAAAATCACTTCTTAATCTGTCTGAACCTACAGTCATGGCCAAAAGTTTTAAAAATGACACAAATATTATATTTTCACATGATCTGCTGCCCTCTGGTTTTTATGTGTGTTTGTCAGATGTTTTTATCACATACAGAAATATAATTGCAATCATATTATGAGTAACAAAAGCTTATATTGACAGTTAGAATGAGTTAATGCAGCAAGTCAATATTTGCAGTGTTGACCCTTCTTCTTCAGGACCTCTGCAATTCTCCCTGGCATGCTCTCAATCAACTTCTGGACCAAATCCTGACTGATAGCAGTCCATTCTTGCACAATCAATGCTTGCATTTTGTCAGAATTTGTAGGTTTTTGTTTGTCCACCCGTCTCTTGATGATTGACCACAAGTTCTCAATGGGATTAAGATCTGGGGAGTTTCCAGGCCATGGACCCAAAATCTCTATGTTTTGTTCCCTGAGCCATTTAGTTATCACCTTTGCTTTATGGAAAGGTGTGCCATCATGCTGGAAAAGGCATTGTTGATCGCCAAACTGCTCTTGGATGGTTGGGAGAAGTTGCTCTCGGGGGACATTCTGGTACCATTCTTTATTCATGGCTGTGTTTTTAGGCAAGACTGTGAGAGAGCTGATTCCCTTGGCTGAGAAGCAATCCCACACATGAATGGTTTCTGGATGCTTTACAGTTGGCATGAGACAAGACTGGTGGTAGCGCTCACCTCGTCTTCTCCGAATAAGCTGTTTTCCAGATGTCCCAAACAATCGAAAAGGGGATTCATCAGAGAAAATGACTTTACCCCAGTCCTCAGAAGTCCACTCCCTGTACCTTTTGCAGAATATCAGTCTGTCCCTGATGTTTTTTTCTGGAGAGAAGTGGCTTCTTTGCTGCCCTCCTTGAGACCAGGCCTTGCTCCAAGAGTCTCCGCCTCACAGTGCGTACAGATGCACTCACACCTGCCTGCTGCCATTCCTGAGCAAGCTCTGCACTGCTGATAGCCCGATCCCGCAGCTGAAACACTTTTAAGAGACGGTCCTGGCGCTTGCTGGTCTTTCTTGGGTGCCCTGGAGCCTTTTTGGCAACAATGGAACCTCTCTCCTTGAAGTTCTTGATGATGCGATAGATTGTTGACTGAGGTGCAATCTTTCTAGCTGCGATACTCTTCCCTGTTAGGCCATTTTTGTGCAGTGCAATGATGACTGCATGTGTTTCTTTAGAGATAACCATGGTTAACAGAAGAGAAACAATAATGCCAAGCACCATCCTCCTTTTAAAGTGTCCAGTGGTGTCATTCTTACTTAATCATGACAGATTGATCTCCAGCCCTGTCCTCATCAACACCCACACCTGTGTTAATGGAGCAATCACTGAAAAGATGTTAGCTGGTCCTTTTAAGGCAGGGCTGCAATGATGTTGAAATGTGTTTTGGGGGATAAAGTTAATTTTCTAGGCAAATATTGACTTTGCAAGTAATTGCTGTTAAGCTGACCACTCTTTATAACATTCTGGAGTATATGCAAATTGCCATTATAAAAACTGAAGCAGTAGACTTTGTAAAAATTAATATTTGTATCATTCTCAAAACTTTTGGCCATGACTGTAGTATATATGACTGAGAGGAAAAACGTATATTTTCTACACTTCGGCTAGTGTGCAGCACACAACAGAATTTTGCACTGCACTGTATAATATATAAAATTTTCACAGCACTGTAGGATATATAAAAAAAATTATTCTCTAGATTGACGCTACTGTACAGCACACTACATAATTGTTCACTGGACTGTAGTTTATAGAAATGAGAGAAAAAACGTATTCCCTAGACTGACGCTACTGTACAGTACACTACATAATTGTTCACTAGACTGTAGTGTATAGAAATGAGAGAAAAAACATATTCCCTAGACTGCACTACAGATCCCAGCAAGCCAAGGTACAGCAGCAGCAGCAAAAATGAGTACTTAGAGGACTTTGGGCAATTTCTTTTGGGTCTGTGTGGACCACGTGCTGTCCCTTCTGCCACCAGTCACGGTGTACAGTGTGCAGCCAAGATGGCGGTAGCTGCACTACAAGTCCCAGCCAGCAGCCAGGAGGAGACCAAAAATAAAAAGGTGCTTGTAGCCCTTAGAAGGGCTGTTGGGTTCTTTGAGGGTGATTCCTGCCTAACCAACATCTAAATTCAGGCCCTAACACTCTCCCTGACAGACAGCAGCTCTATCCCTAATCTCATGCAGGCGGCGTCTGACGCGAGCAGCGTGGGACCAGATTCTTATATTCCCAGGTCATCTGATCTGGCCAGCCAATCCCTGCTATCGACTTGTAGGGGCCCCACGCTAGGAGGTACCAAAGACTCCCCTGCATGTTGATTGGCTGAGAAAAGGCGCCTAACATGCAGGAAGAGGAAGTTGCCATTTCCTCGAGGATCGCGATATGCTCGTCCGAGTATCGAGCATATGCGAATACCCTAATACTCGAACGAGCACCAAGCTCGGACGAGCATGTTCGCTCATCTCTAAACAATACCACATTTTTATAGTTTTGCTTGTGTTCTAATACTGAAAAAACTTTGTAAGACTTTTTGATCACTTTTTAGATTTTTAGGTTTTTTTCGGAGGTGAAGTGATGAAAAAATTGTAAATCAGGCTTTTTTTCGTTACACCGTTCATCATATGTGATGAATATTTTATATTTTAATAAATAGGTCACTTTCGGAGGTCCATGATGTTTAATTTTTTATTATTTCTTTTTTTTATTCTATGTAAAAGGGGGGGGTAATCTGATTTTTCAATTTTTTTATAACATGTAATCATTAGATTGCAAGTTATATTCTGTAATATATTTCTATGCATTACAGAATACAATATTCAGTGCATTCCAAGGCTGTGTTGCCACCTGGAGGCCAGCACTGGAACATACTAGTAATTGGACTGGTAGCCTTCTACACACTCAGGCCTATTACTAGTATTTACCACCTTTCCAGATCTAAGCCAGGGGAAGACGGCCAGGAGGCACGCAGCTCCCGGTTTTAACACTCCCAGAGGCCAAGGTCACATTAAATTACCACGGCATGTAGGGGGTTAAATGGTTGCAATTGGTATTAATGCCAATTTGCCTTGGGCCTCTGCTGGTGACATCTTTAAAGTCCAATCTTCCATCATACATGTGCCACGGAGGTCCGGAATTAGTTAAACAGACTATTTGTTATCACTGGCTGCCATTTGCGTACCCCTAGCAATATATGTTGGTTTTCTTTGTCATTACTAATGATAACTTGGTGTTAAAGAGCTTCAAAGGGTTGTATATTGTCCTGTGAGACCTCAGAGTTTTATACAAGACTTTTCAGGGCAACTGGGGAACTTTTGCTTTGGGCCAAATTTATGTGGACCAAAACGAATTTGAAGGCCAATTCGAACTGAATCAAACACAAATTTTGAAAAATGTGTTCTCTAATGTGAAGCCAGATACAATATCATTATTTTCAATGTCAATCTAGGAAAATTTTTACATTCCCAGAGAAAATAATTCCATATAACGCCCAGAAATATGTTCTTCATTAACATGCACATTTGACATATATCCACTAGCAGACAAGACCAGTTAAAAATCTAAAAAATAATAAATCATATTAGAAATACCCAGCAGGGAGGATATTTGGGAGAATAACTGATCTATTCCGGTTGTTTTTAGAGATGAGAACAATACAATAATGCCACTTCTCTTTTTTGAAATTCTTGCCAAGTAGTGGGGATATCTTACTGGATTTTACCTCACAAAATGATTGCAACCCATAATAACTATTGAAAAATATCATAAACTCCCTACTGTTGATTTTTTCTTTCAATTATTGGTAATTTAGAATAATTAACATTGTTAACACTGTGAAATGAACACATCTAATTGTTGTGACAATTAGGCCTCATGCACACGAACGTGTGTTGGCCGTGGCCGTGCTGCGGGACGCATACAGCGGGTCCGCAATAAACGGGCACCGGCCGTGTGCAGCCCGCATCACGGATCGCGGACCCATTCACTTCAATGGGTCCGCGATCCGGGAGATGCGGAGCGGAGGCACGGATTGAAACACCACGGAAGCACTACGGTGTGCTTCCGTGGTGTTTCTGGCTGTGCCTCCGCACCGCAAAAAAGTGAATGGGTCCGCGATCCGCATGCGGTGGCCTTACGGTCAGTGCCCGTGCATTGCGGACCGCAGTTTGCGGCCCGCAGCACGGGCACGGCAGGCACACGTTCGTGTGCATGAGGCCTTATGGAGGAGTGAAGTGGAGCTGAACAGTTTATTAATAAACCAGCAATGTCTATGCAACATATATACATTTCTTAACTGGTTCAGCATGGATGTTCTGTCATTGTAGTAGCATGGAAAATGTCAATAACAAATAGCAGGTTGAGAATTCCTTGAGAGATCTATGATTAATATAGAGATGTTGCCCCTTTATAAACATGTAGAATTATGTATATATGTTTTCTATTACTTAATATACTGTAGATCTCTAAGGCATGTCTAGGTCCTTTTATACATTTTATACAGATTTTATACAGATTGTCTACATCTAGCTAAGTTTGATTGTATTGTATTTGTTACAGTTATTGTTTTAAAGTCATTGATCTGACCTTACATACTTACTTTCAAATATTTGTACTTTTTCCAGTTTCTCCTGGCTTTGACTCCTCAGCTTGTTTCTGGTTTAAACCCTTGTTTGCTATTTAGGATAATATTAACTCTCCTGTCTTGAACTCTGGCTTGTATTACTCTCCTGCTACTGCTGGGCATCTCATAGGTTTCCTATAAGCTTGCATCTATTGTCTGCTCCCTTACTCTGCAGACATAACCTGAGTCCCTAGAAACCAAGTGCAACTGTACTTGTAGTGGGCTTTGATGATCGCTTAGGGTTAGACTTTTTTTCTAGCAGTGGTCCTCGATGCTGCCCTTATACTTTTCCTCACCTCTAATTTTTATTTTTTTTTACAATGGATTATGTACTATAAATCCATTACAATTTGCAGTGCAATACTTGTGGATGGTATTTTTAAAACCCTTTCCAACTTCAGAGAAAGAAAAATGCTGCTCAGAAATAAGTGCAAGATGCTGATTTTCAAATCTGCATGCTGCTAATTAATTTCACAATATTGTAATGCAAAGTGGCAAATTAATCTTATAGCAAATTTGCAGCATCATGCAAAGCCACTTTTTGGGCGGTACAATCGCTGTTCCCTGTCATTGCCATTTAGTCACCACAGAGCACAAGGAAATTTGTCTTTGCGACAAATCAAATTTTTCCTGAAATTCAGATTGAAGTCCACTTCATTAACTTCTATTTGCTCAACACTATTAATGGCCTATCTTTAGTTAAAATCTGATTGAATGGTACTGTAACACTTAAAAAGGAGCAAGCTACAGTATCATTAATGGCTACTACTGAGCTTATGGAGCTGTGCACTGTTGGTTCCTGTTTCAGAGCACATCAAACCATTCAAACAGTAGGGATTCAGGAACTTAACCCTGATATTAATGGGATAGGTAAGGAATATGACAGTCCCAGAAAACCCTTTTAACATGTCTTTAAAATAATAAGAGGACATATTTTGGGAATATTGGACTAGACATGAGAAAAAAAAGACAATCAAATTAATTATATCCTTCCCTAGTGATCTATTGCAGTGGAAAAGTTACCTCATGACATCTTCTCTAATAGTCTGTCGTCATGGATGAGTTAATGCCAGCTTCCTTGAGCACTCTGTCCTACCATTAAAGGGGTTGACTCATCAGGAATCAATTATTTATAATAAGGTATAAGGACAGAGTTGTCCCTGTTAGCCAGTAGAGAAGTCCTGAAAACAGTGGTTCTTGCACTGGCAGCCTTGGCCTTTCCATGCATTACCATGACTATCATTCATTTGAATACCTACTATGGACAAATTTTTTTGGAATTTGATACAAATGATTGTGACCTATAAGGTGATGCTCCTTTTGATGTATCTTCACTTGCCTGTGCACTGAGGTTAATTTATTCATCTAGTATTTTCTCCTATAACTGATCCTCTTTAACAAATCTATGTATTTTATTGTGTTTCTCTTTGACCTATTTGATGGCCATCCAATCGTGCTCTATATAGCAAAGGTAAGCAAAAATGATAGAAGGGACAGCGCCAAGGGTCAGTGTAACAATCACCCATTTAGTAAGCTTGCAGATTAATCTGGATGTTCACATTGTAGATGTGGCCTGATGTCTTCTCTGCTGTTGGAAGGAAGATCCTTTGAAGAAAAATCTACCATATTCAAATGTCCTTTTGGGCTTGCTTGAAATTCTAGAGGTTAAAAAGTGGGTATTACAAGAAGCATCTGTAAACCTAAGTGTCCTCCACTTCAGCTATACATTTAAATATGTATTTGTATGATTGCCAAGCTCTAATCACTGTGTAAATGAGCACTTAGCAGATGCAATGCATTCTGTAACCATATTTCTGGCCTTGTGCCAAACCTAAACCGGTTGTCTTACCTCGCTAGGATATCGCCCCAATATCTGATAAGTGCAGGTCCCACCACAAAGCCCACAAAGTAAAGGAGAGCACACAGCGCATGAGCAGCCGCCTTCCATTCATTCCTATCGGAGCACTGAAAATAGTGCTGGCTCAGCTAATTCTGTCAGCCCCATAGAATTAAATGGAGCAGTGGCCACGCTTGGGCAGTGCAGTTACCATTCATTTCAATGGGACTGACGAAAATAGCTGAGCCAGCACTATTTTTGTCACTCCCATAGGAATGTATGGAGGGCCGGCGTGCACAGTGTTCCCTCCTTCAATTTGTGAGCTCTGTTCTAGACATTGCCCACAATGTCTGAGGTGAGACAACCCATTTAAAGAGGCTGTCTGGGCTACATATTGGTGGGGGTCCAATATTCAGCACCCCCACTTATCAGCTGTTTTGGGCAGCCATGGCTCCAGAAATTATACTGAATACAATGTGGAAGCAGGCTCCATACATTGAGTAGTTTCCTTCACTGTAGTTCTGCAGTTCAACTCCTATTCACCTGAATGGTAGGTGAGTTGCAGTACCTGCCACAACCAATACACAATGTACAGAGCTCTCTGTTCCAGCTCTGTACTCTGTATAGTTTTCAGCATTGGTGACTGCATTAAACAGTATATAGGTAGGAGTGCAAAGGGACACCAAATAAACTGTAATTATGGCCTATCTTGAGGATAGATCATCAATTCATGTAGCCAATACAGCCTCTTTAATAATAATAATAATAATAATAATAATAATAATAATTCATTTGTAAATACAGATGTAGCAGGGTTAACACACAAACTCTTAAAAGGGTTAAAAGTGGCATTTAGAGAAAGCTAGTACAAGGCACTTACTAACTGACTTCATTAATTTTCCCATTACATTATTCACTGCTCGTTTCCATAGTTACAGACCTCCCTGCAATCCATCAGTGGTGGTCGTGCTTGCACACTATAGGAGAAAGTGTCAGCCTCCCTCATGGCCAGGACTCACATAGGCTGGTGCTTTTTACTATGAATTGCAGAGTGGTCTGTAACTATAGAAACAAGCAGTGAATAATGTGATGGGAAAGTGAATCCAGCTTGCAAAGGAGGCAATATGGATAATAACAATACATTAGTAAGTGCCTGGAACTAACTTTCTCTACATGATAAATGCCACTTACTGAAGTGACACATCCCCTTTAACTCAACTTTCTTAACTCATCACATTATCTTGAAACAAAAGCCATTGAAAAGAAATTGAAGGTGTTTGCTTAAGCTGCGGTTTGCTCTCCGGTCCAGGCATCCGCACCAAGACGGATCCGGAATGACCCCAATGCAAGTCAATGGGGGTGGATCCGTCTGGTGTGACCATAATGGTAACCGGATCCGCCCTCCATTGGACTTTCAATGGAGTCCATTACGGATCCGGGTACACATAGACACATACAGACAAACATACACACACATAAAGACATACAAACACACATACATACTTACATGCTCCCCGGCAGGTCTTCGGAGCGTCAGGACGGCTCACAAAGGTCACGATTCCCCACAGCGCCCTCTGCTGGGCGCCTGGTGGAATCGTCAGATGACGATTCCACCAGGCGCCCAGCAGAGGGCGCTGTGGGAATCGTGACCTGTGTGAGCCGTCCTGACGCTCCGAAGACCTGCCGGGGAGCATGTAAGTATGTATGTGTGTTTGTATGTCTATATGTGTGTGTATGTTTATGTGTATGTATATGTATGTACTGTGTGACATGTGTGGGGCCGGAGCGCGGTTCCGGCTCCACACATGTCACTGCGGCAGGCCTGATCCGGCAGCACCCTTCACCTGCCGGATCAGGCCTGCCGCCAGTGTGAAAGTAGCCTAACTCATTTAGTTTAGATAACACGTCTCATAAAGCATGTGTGTTAACACTACTACATCTGTATCTGATAACAGTCAGTTTCCACAGAAGTAAACCTAAAGCCCCATAGTAAAAATTCTTTGTTCATACGGCTCTCTCCAACTTTAAAACCAAAACTGATGTGACTAAAAAGGTAAAAAAGACCCAAAGCAAGATTACATTACAATTAAGTAACGATGGTGAGATTACCAGCTTTTTTTTAGCAGCGGTCATCATAAGCAATAGATGAACACATATGAAATGAACTGGATCTATTAACTGAAATATCAGTCAATCATAAGGTGTCCCATTATTATTAGCAGTGAACTGTATGAGAACACCTAATGCAGTTCTCCTCTAGGAATGTGTCTGCTCCTGTTCTAGTCCTAAATTATGATCTGTACTGAAACAAGAGCTGCATGCATATGGATTCTTTGCTTTCTCAATGTCTTGAGCCTCATTCACATGTCCATGTCAGTGCTCAAATCAATGAGAAGGTGGTCAGTTATGCATCCGTGAAAGATCTGTGTTGGGTCCATGTGTCCGTTTTTGCTGACATCGTGCCATCCGTGTTTCATTGACACTGAACAGCTGAAAAATCATTTTCAAAACATCTCTTCCTAATGATTCATGAAACACGGACACAACACTAATGGCATCCGTGTTGCATCCATGGTTTTCACAGACCCATAGACTATAATGGATGTGATGGATCCATGAACACAGACAAAATAGAGCATGCATCCGTGCTAAAAACATGGACTCACGGACTGTGCTAAAACACTGAAGTGTGAATACAAACATTAAAATGAATTGGTACATGTGCTGTCCGTGGAGAACACGTACAGAACACTACGTGAAACACTGACGTGTGAATGAGGATTTAATGAGAGATTAGTGTATTCTTTACACCAGTAAACTAATAGATAAAAATTGAATGACCCCACCGTCTTAAAGGAGCTCATGTAAACTAGACTGTTTCTAGTGACAGAGAGCGGAACTAATGCGTAGAGATGAGTGAATTTTCATAAAGTTAGATTTAGTTTCTTTGCCGAATTTTACGGAAAAATTTGGTTTGTGACAAATTACTTAACCATAAATTGCATTTTTTTGTAAGTAGCGGGTGCAACGACAGGGAGCTGTTAAAGTACCACCCTCCTTCATTGTACACCTCATACATGATCGCGGCATCTAAGGTAAAAACAGTGTAAAATTAACGGAAAAAATAAATTAAATCAAACTTACTGCCTCAATTTGCTTGTGACGGGCCAGCCGCAACTATCTTGCTTGAAGATATGGCGCAAAATGTCATGCAGTGCGAAATGACGTCATCACGCTGGCCGGCATGGTGACGTAAACGTCACCATGCAAGGGATTTCAGCTGAGATCTTCAATTAAGATGGCGGCTGGTGGCCTGTCGCGAGCAAATGGAGGAGGTAATGTTGTTTTTTACACTATTTCAGGTTAAATTGATTCGCTAACACAAAGCAGGAGGAAATTTGGCTTCAAGGTGAATCTAATTCAACCTGGAATTTGGATCGAATTCCACTTTGTGTGATTCGATTTGCTCATCTCCAATAATATGCATGTTTTTCTGGTTTTTAAAGGTGTGTTAACACAGTGTGTGTCAGTTTTCTGAATTTTGTGATATGAGGGGATGTATATTAGAATTTAAGGAAACAGCAGGCAAACAATTTTTTGTATAGCCATGTGCCAATAATTTTACATAAAGAGCTTTTTCTTATGAAACCCGTCTGAATTTGAGATGAAAATGTTATGCGCCATCATATGCCATATAAAGGTGTTTTCTGAGATATATTTAAATAAAACCTTCAGGGAACATTTCAGATTTGATTAAAAAAATGTTATTCTTACCGTCCTGACACCTTCCCCCTCCCCATTGCAGAAGTGTAATTCTGTCTACCCAACTGACCGTTCATGTACTGACTCCGGCAGTAAAGTGGTTTATACCACACAAGGACTTATCAGCCAATCGCAAGTCTCATCAGTCTTGTGCCATATACTGCTAAAGCCATCGATTGGCTGCAGTGCCCATGTGCGGTATACAGGCCAAAACATTACATTGTGGCTTCAGTGGTGGGGAGGAGAAAAGTGCTGGTACTGAAACGGAGGTGGTTTTTCAATGGCAAGTATAACTTTCTTAACCCTTTCAGTACCAAGCCACTTTTCACCTTAAATCCCAGGCCGGCTTTTGCAAATCTGACATGTGTCACTTTATGTGGTAATAACTTTAGAACGCTTTTACTTATCCAGGCCATTCTGAGATTGTTTTCTCGTGACACATTGTACTTCATGACAGTCATAAATTTGAGTCAATATATTTCACCTTTATTTATGAAAAAATCCCAAATTTACCAACAATTTTGTAGAATTTTCAATTATCAAAATTTCAATGTATTACTTAACATTCCCCATATGTCTACTTTATGTTGGCATCATTTTGTAAATGTCATTTTATTTTTTTAGGAAGTTATAGGGCTTAGAAGTTTAGAAGCAATTTTTCAAATTTTCAACCAAATTTCCCAAACCATTTTTTTGAGCACCAATTCAGTTATAAAGTGATTTTGTGAGGCTTACCTAATGGAAAGCACTAGTGTTCATCGAGCACCTGTGTGCTTGTATGCTTGGGTGCTCTGGCCGAACACTAGGGGGCGCTCAAGTGCTCGGCCGAGCACCAGAGCATAATGTAAGTCAATGGGAGTAAATCAGGCACCCCTCTTGTTTACACAAGTCCCCCAATTTAAAAAAAAAAAAAAACGTCCCCACATATTCCTATAGCCCTTAAAAGGGCTTTTATTTGTTATTAAAATAAAATCTATCCCTGCCTAGCTTGCCTCTCTCCCAACACTATATGTCCCTCCTTGCGGCAGCTCTCTCTGACTATCACTGGCCAGGAAGGTGTCACCGGGTGATATTTAGCACCCGATGACGCGTTCCTGGCCAGCCAATCAGTGTACTGCCAGTAGCTAAGATGGCTACTGGCATTACACTGAATGCCATCCCTCCTCGCATGCTAATTAATTAGCGTGAGCGGAGTCAAGCATGGCACTTGAGTACACCCGGTGTTCACCGAGTACACCGAGTGGACTCCAGCGCCAGCATGCTCGTCCGAACTCGCTCATCACTAGAAACCACTAATAAATGACCCCATTTTAGAAACTAAACCCCTGAAATTATAAAAAACTAATGTTACAAACTTTATTAACCCTTGAGGTGTTCCACAAGAATTAAAGGAAAATGGAGGTGAAATTTCAAAATTTCAATTTTTTGGTAGATTCTTCACGTTAATTTTTTTCTTGCAACACAGCAAGGGTTAACAGCAAACTAAACCTTAATATACATTACTCTGATTCTGCAGTTTACAGAAATACCCCATATGTGGTGGTAAACATCTCTATGGGTTTGTGGCAGTGGTCAGAAGAAAGGAGTGCCATAAGGATTTTGGAGGCAGATTTTGCTAGAATGGTTTTTAGGCACCATTTTGTAATTGAGAGACCCTGACATATCCCTACAGTAGAAACCCTCAAAAAGTGACCCCATTTTGGGAACTACAGCCTTCAAAGAATATATTAAGGGGTGTACTGAGCACTTTGACCCCCTAAGCGTTTTATGGAATTTGGAAACACTTGGCTGTGAAAATGAAAAGTTTCATTTCTTCCAAAAAAATGTTGCTTTAGCCCCAAATTTTTAATTTTCACTAGGGGCTAACAGGAGAAAAGCACCCGCTAATTTGTTACCCATTTTCTCCTGAATACGGCAACATCCCATACGTGGTGGTAAACCGCTGTGGGGGCACATGGCAGGACTCAGAACAGGAGCGCCATATGAATTTTGCAGCACAGATTTTGATGGATTGTTTGCAGGAGCCATTGATTTTTATTTTTTAGAGTTATTGTCTTATGTGGGGGCTAATTTTTTGCGGGATGAGGTGACGTTTTCATTGGTACCATTTTGGGGTACATAGTACTTTTTGATCGCTTGGTATTACACTTTTTGTGTGTCAAGGTGAAAAAAAGTTGCTCTTTTGACCTAGTTTTTTTTTAAAAAAATTTCAGCATTCACCCGAAGGGGCAAATCATGTGATATTTTTATAGAGCAGGTTGTTATGGATGCGGTGATACCAAATATGTCAAACATTTTTATTTTTGTTAAGTTTTACACATTAGATGCATTTTTGAACAGAATAAAATCTTTTTTTTTGTGTTGCCATTTTCTGAGAGCCATATTTTTTTTATTTTTTGGGAGATTGTCTTAGATAGGGTCTCACTTTTTGCGGGACGAGATGATGGTTTGATTGGTACCATTTTGGGGTAAGTACGCCTTTTTGATCGCCTGCTATTACACTTTTTGTGAGGCAAGAGGGAAAAAAATGGCTGTTTTGGCTTATTTTTTAAAAAAAAAGTTTTTACAGCATTCACCTGGGAGGCCATTTCAAGTAATATTTTTATAGAGCAGGTTGTTACGTATGCGTTGATACCTCAATATGTCTAACATTTTTATTTTTGTTAAGTTTTACACATTAGATGCATTTTTGAACAGAGTAAAATCTTTTTTTTGTGTTGCCATTTTCTGAGAGCCATATTTTTTTTATTTTTCTGGCGATTGTCTTAGGTAGTGTCTCAATTTTTGCGGGACGAGATGATGGTTTTATTGGTACCATTTTGGGATTAATACGTCATATTACACTTTTTGTGAGGCAAGGTAATCAGAAAATGGCTTTTTTGCAATGTTTTTAGTTTTATTTTTTACGGCGTTTACGTAGCGGGGTGGGTCATGTGATATTTTTAAAGAGCCGGTCAATACGGACGCGGCGATACATAATATGCCTACTTTTCTTTGTTTCCCTATTTTTTACAGTTTTTTTCAACTTTATTTTGGGAAAATGACACTTTTTTTACTTGAAACTTTTATTTTTTGTTAAACTTTATTTGTTTAACTTCTTTTTTTACTTTATTTTTTGTCCCAGTCTGGGACTTCAACTTTTGGGGGTCTGATCCCCTGCACAATGCATTACAATACTTCTGTATTGTAATGCATTGGCTGTAAGTGTATTACACAGTGTAATACACTTACAGCCTGCTGACTGTGAGATCCAGGGGGCTGGATCTCACAGGCTTCCGTAGAAGGCAGCGCAATGCCTAAGGAAGGCAAGGGGTGCCTTTCCTGCCATCGGGTCCCCGTCAAAGCAGCGCGGGGACCCGATGGGCTCTCCCTCCCACCACAGACATCGCACATGCCGCGGTCAGCACTGACCGCGGCAATGCGAGTGTTAATGCACCGGCATTGGTGTTTTCACCGATGCTGGTGCATACAGCGGATCAGGCGAGCTCAGCTCCTGCGCCCACCCGATCAGAGCTCCGTAGCAGTACAGCGCTGGGATTTGTGTCCCAGCTTCCAGCGCCGTACATGTACGGTGCTGGGAGTGTAAGGGTTAAAATGGTTCTATATGTCAGACTAGTGGAAGTATTTACCCCTAAAAGCAAGAAAATTGCACCATTACAAACACAGTTGCAGGGTGGAGTACAGGGCTATAAAGGCTATCCAATGTACAGTTCACGCACCTCTGTGTGCAAGCTTTTCCGCGTGCGGTATTTTTTAAGCTAGGAAATGGAGAAATGTCTGGTTTTGCACACATGAGGCTGAGTTGTAAGTAAAATAAATAATTATATGGTACACCAACTGATAATATAACTAAAGTAACCATTACAGCAAGTTGTATGTCTCTTAATAATATAAAAATGAGTTTCTGTCTGTCTGTCTGTCTGTTCTCTATGCGCGACCAAACTACTGGACCGATTTTCACCAAATTCGGCACACAGGTACATCAGGTGTCCGGGATGGTTTTAGACCAGGTCTCATCTCTCTAGGACATACCGTTCCTGAGATATTCCCAAATATGATCTCCATTAGCCAACATTACAACTGGAACTTTGGTTTTAAACTCCAACTGCCATTCTCTGCAAAGACACACACAGGGAGGGCAGGTTTCCATAACAACCAGGTAATTATCAGCAGCTGAGGATCTCATCCATTTCTATTTACTGACACTGTTAAAGGTATTCCGGTTACCATAAATATAACTTGTGTTTTTCTATTACTACAGTTCAGTAGTAATAAAAGATGTTTTCCTCCGCTGCTGCCTATTGCGTGGGCTCATAAATAAGCATGGTATTGACCTTTAATTCAGGCCACCCTAAAAGAAGTACTTAAAACCCCCGCCCCAGGTCTCACTAAGCCACACCCCCAACTATGTCAGGCCACACCCCCTTTCACTCCGCAGCCAACAGAGATTGAAAAAAATAAAGGTAAAAATCAACTTCTTTCAGCTGCAGGGATGGGTGGGAGGTTGACTTTCTTTCTGCAACAACACACACAAACTTTAAATAAAATAGATTAAATACACCCATGCGAAGCGTCTTGCTAATCCACGCCCCCGACTCTGTCAGGTCACACCCACTCCCACTCCGCAGCCAATGGGAATTGAAAAAAATTAAGGTAAAAAATAAACTTCTGTTTGCTGCAGGGGTGGGAGGGGTGAATTTCTCTCTGCAACGACAACACAAAAATTTTAGATGAAATAGACTAATTATAGACTACAACTGTTCGAAGCCTTTTGCTAAGCCACGCCCCATCTGTCAGGCCACGCCCCCTCTCACTCCGCAGCCATTCTGCAACGACACACAGAAACATTAAATGAAATAGATTAAATGCACCTATGCGAAGCGCTTGCTAAGCCACGCCCGACTCTGTAAGGCCACGCCCCCTCCCACTCCGCAGCCAACGGGATTGAAAAAATAAAGGTAAAAATAAACTTCTGTTTGCTGCAGGGGTGGGAGAGTGAATTTCTCTCTACAACGACACACAAAATTTTAGATAAATAGACTAATTATAGACTACAACTGTTCAAATCGTCTTGCTAAGTCACGCCCCCCAACTCTGTCAGACCACGCCCCCTCCCACTCTGCAGCCATTCTGCCAACGACACACAGAAACATTAAATGAAAATAGATTAAATCACCTATGCGAAGCGCTTTGCTAAGCCCACACCCCCAACTCTGTCAGGTCATGCCCCCTCCCATCCGGCAGCCAACAGGGGATTGAAAGAATGAAGGGAAAATAAACTCCTGTCAGCTGCAGGGATGGGAGGGTGAATTTCCTCTGCAATGACACACAAAATTTTAGATGAATAAGACTAATTTCAAGACTACAACTGTCGAAGCATCCTTGAAATTCCCACCCCCAACTCTGCCAGGCCACGCCCCCTCCCACTCCGCAGGCAACGGGGATTGAAAAAAATCAGCTGCAGGGGTGGGAGGGTGAATTTCTCTCTGCAACGACACACAAAATCGTAGTGAAATGACATTTAGACTACGACTAGAGATGAGCGAGTAGTGAAATATTCGAAAGTTCGAAATTCGATTCGAATAGACCGCGAAATTCGACTATTCGACCGACTATCGAATCCCATTATAGTCTATGGGAAAAAAATGCTCGCCACTTGGAAATCTCAATTCGACCACTTGGAGGTCACCAAGTCCACCCTGAAACCTCAGAAAAGGATGCCAACACTGCTGGAATGCAACTGGGACAGCAGGGGAAGCATGTCTGGGTGCATATAACGCGCCCAAGTCGCACTATTACGCCACTATCACAGCCTCTCAACAATACACTCCAAAGACAATATAACCTCTCTGTAAAGTGAGACCATACAAGGAAACCTTCTTTCCTCTACATTGCCATGGACCCCAAGCCAAACTAGACAAAAAAGAAGATAAAATTCTGCACCCCTTAAAATCACGTTGCCTATGACAACCACAGATGGCATAGGCAAGGGGGAAAGCAAATAGACCCCACCCCTAATTGTCATTGTGTGTGTGTGTGTGAGATGTGGTCAGACATGTCTTCTTTAAAATGTAAAAACAACTCAAACACATGCAGAAGCCTTAAAATGCCCAAATTGTTGGCGCTTGAGATGTCAGTGACCCGACCTGGCCCAGTGTCATGTCTAGCAGGTAAAGCAGTGGGGATGTTGAGGGATGCGTAGGACCGCAAAAGGCAGGAAGAGGCCGTGGGCTGGCCAGAGGCTCATGGAAAATTTTGTGGAGGCCCAAGAGGTGAGACGTGTTAAAAATTGTGTGGAGGCCCAAAGAGGTGAGACCTGTTAAAAATTATGTGGAGGCCCAAGAGGTGAGACCTTGAAAAAATTATGTGGAGGCCCAAGAGGTGAGACCTCGAAAAATTTTGTGGAGGCCCAAGAGGTGAGACCTCTTAAAAATTATGTGGAGGCCCAAGAGGTGAGACCTCTTAAAAATTATGTGGAGGCCCAAGAGGTGAGACCTGTTTTAAACATTTTGTGGAGGCCCAAGAGGTGAGACCTCTTAAAAATTATTGTGGAGGCCCAAGAGAGGGTGAGACCTCTTAAAAATTATGTGGAGGCCCAAGAGGTGAGACCTCTTAAAACATTTTGTGGAGGCCCAAGAGGTGAGACCTCTTAAAAATTATGTGGAGGCCCAAGAGGTGAGACCTCTTAAAAATTATGTGGAGGCCCAAGAGGTGAAGAGGTGAGACCTTTTAAAAATTATTGTGGAGGCCCAAGAGGTGAGACCTGTTAAAAATTATGTGGAGGCCCAAGAGGTGAGACCTCTTAAAAATTATGTGGAGGCCCAAGAGGTGAGACCTCAAGAAAACATTTTTGTGGAGGCCCAAGAGGTGAGACCTCTTAAAAATTATGTGGAGGCCCAAGAGGTGAGACCTGTTAAAAATTTGTGGAGGCCCAAGAGGTGAGACCTCTTAAACATTTTGTGGAGGCCCAAGAGGTGAGCCATAATATAAATTTTTCTTATTTACGGAGCAATTCTACGGCGGTTAAGGAGGAGGAGGAGGAGGTGGAGGAGGAAATGGCACTTCATACAGATGGCACTTCACTTTTGGCTGCTTTC
>ONZH01013760.1:0-178434 GCA_900303285.1 Rhinella marina
AATGATTCATACCCTGGGAATAGATTGGGAAAGTACCGGTCAGTACCAGGCACTAAGTCCCTTTACTATTATCATTTATTATCATTTCTTCTTGACGTTCCTATACATCGTACTGTTCGTACCTTCTGCTTCCGCTCCGTACACTGTGTAGTTACTGGCGCTGCATCTGCGTCGGACCCCCACCAATCTGATACTGATGACTTAGGCCCCTTTCACACCAGCGAGTTTTCCCGCGCGGGTGCAATGCGTGACGTGAACACTCAGCACCCGCACTGAATCCTGACCCATTCATTTCTATGGGTCTGTGTACATGAGCGTTTTTTTTTTTTCACGCATCAGTTCTGCGTTGCAGCATGTTCTATATTCTACGTTTTTTACGCAGCCCTGGCCCCATAGAAGTGAATGGGGCTTCAGTGAAAAACGCATTGTATTCCTGAAGCAAGTGCGGATGCAATGCGTTTCTCACTGATGGTTGCTAAGAGATGTTGTTTGTAAACCTTCAGTTTTTTATCACGGGCGTGAAAAACGCATCAAAACGCATTGCACCCGCGCGGAAAAAACTGAACAACCGAACGCAATCGCAGACAAAACTGACTGAACTTGCCTTCAAAATAGTGCGAGTTTTCCTGAACGCATCCGGACCTAATCCGTCACGCTCGTGTGAAAGAGGCCTAAGGGCTGCGGTCCCCAATGCACGTGTCCCAACTGTGCGGATGCCGCAGATGGATCCAGACTCATTCAACTTGAATGGGACGGTGATCCGCCAGCACCACAAAAAAAAAATAATCAAACATGTGATGCTTCCATGGGGTTCTGTGCCTCCGTTCCACACCGCAACTTCCGGATTGCAGACTAATTCAAGTGACTGAGTCTGCATCCGTGATGCGGTGCAAAAACATCCAGGACCCGTATATTGTGGACCCACTGTTTGCGGTCCGTAATACGGGCCTGTCCGGAGCACATTCATGGCTAAGGCTGAGGATAGGTCATCAATTTCTGTAGTCCAGACAACCCCTTTAAGTCTCCCCAAGGCAAAAGTCAGCCAACTTCGAAATTCCAGCTGTGAAACTACAACTCCCAGCATGCACACTTGCTCAGATGTACTTGGAAATCCCATAGAAGTGAATGGAGCATGCTGGGTGTGGTAGATTCACATCTGCTGACCACTGCTCTAGTACTTTGCAGTACTTCTCTATTGTGCCATTGCCGTCAGTCTGTCACTCTGGAAGCAGGATGTTGTAACCCCAGGTGCCATGACAAGCGTTCAGCACCCCACAACTTTGTCATGGGGGTCCGACTGGAGAACAAAAGGAGATCCCTGCTCAGATGCCAGGGAGCTGTTAAAGGGAGTGTGTCACCACTATATGACCTGTAGCACACCTACACATGAATGTACTGGCACCTTTCTTATTTTCTTTAGACTTAAAGATGCAGGAAAAACGCTGTTTAACCCCTTCAGAACCCTGGGATTTTCCATTTTTGCATTTCGTTTTTTCACTCACCGCCTTCCCATAGTCCATAGCCTTATGTGGGCTTATTTTTTGCGGTACAAGTTGTACTTTCTAATGGCGCCATTTACGGTTGCATGCCATGTAGTGGGAAGCAGAAAAAAATCCAAATGGGGTAGAATCGGGAAAAAACGCAATTCTGACAAAGGTTTTTCTTGGTTTTTTTTTCCTGCGCCGTACACTATGTGGTAAAATTGACCTGTGATCTTCATTCTTCAGGTCAGTACGGTTACAACGATACCACACTTGTATAATTTTTCTTGCATTTTAATACTGAAAAAAAATAAAACCTTTGAGAAAAAAAAAAACTAAATAAATGTTATCACCATATTCTGACCCCTATAACTTATTTGCGGTTATGTATACAGGACTGTGGGGGGGGGCGCTCATTTTTTGCGGGACGATCTGTACTTTTCTGGGATACCAATTTGAAGTGTGTGCGACTTTTTGATCACTTTTTATAAAAAAAATTATTGGGGACTTGGAAGTGACAAAAAATGGCGAATTGGGTGTTTTTATTTTTTTTTTCCCCCTTACGCCATTTGCCGTATGGCATTAATATTGTTATATTCCAATTCTATGGGCATTTTCGCACGCGACGATGTCCGTGATGTTTATTTTTATTAGTTAAGTATTTTTAATATTTTAAGGAAAGGGGGTGATTTGAACTTTAATTTTTTTTATATTTCTAAAAACTTTTTTTTTTTTTTTTTTTTTTTTTTTTTTTAAGTCACCCAATCATTAGATTGCCCATAGTGTTTTTTGATGGATATATAGCCATCATTGAACACTTCATTTGCAACATAATACAATGCTGCCACCTAGTGGCCTGTATTGGTATATACCTGAAATAGGCTCCGAAGCCTGCTTGAGGCTTCACACTATTTCGTCAATGTAACAGGTTCCCTGATCTCAGCCGGGGAACGCTGTTACAGGACCGGAAGCCCGCGGCTTCTGGTTCTGGGCTGCTCAGATGCCGTGGTCACATTTGACAACAGCATCTGAAGGGGAAAATGTATGCGATCAGCCTTATGTGCCACGGGTCTCTGCTATTTAAAATAGAAAAACCCGGCGGCTATGGCGCCCGCTACACGCGCGAGTGGGCGCCATGTTTAGGGACCAGACTTCCCTATTCTTTTGTGCAATACAAGGAGGGTGGGCAAAGGCAGAGGCTGGGGAGGAGTAACCATGAAAGAAGGCAGAGCAGCCTGGGCTCCTACACACTGAACCCCGCCCCTGGGCACTTGTGAGTGCTCATTTGCATATGAATTAAACAGCGTTTTAACAATAACCACCATCATCACACTGGATTGGTCAGCCATATGACCTCTGTTTACAATTTTGGAAGATTCCGGATTATTGGACTGCCTCCTGCTGGAGTACAGGAGCGGTCAGATGAAAGGCGATTATTATTACGCGGCCGCTCGCACTCACCGCTCCCTTCAGGTTGTTCTTCACCGTCACCTGGAAGTGATACGAGCGCATCCGCCTCTCCAGCTTCTCGCGGTCAATGTCCGATCCGGTTCTGTAGGACAAGCCGGACGACTCGGAGAACTCCATGTTATTGATGATCAGGCAGTCGCCGCAGGGGTTAAAGTTCATGGGATAATCCTGACGGAAGGAAGACACAGGATATATACGTACCGCAGCGGTGGACCAAACCATTCATCCTCCCCCCTCGGCAGAGGTACAAATATACAAACCGTCTCCATGTCCAGAGGTTTCCGTGTCTGATCGACAAGACCTAACGAAAGAAAACGTACCATTATCACAGCACTGCTCATCCTGAGCTTCCTGGTTCACAAATACAACTCCGAAACGACAGAAAGGACTGACACATACACAGAGCGGGGGTGGGATGTTAGATTATAACTCACGTTTACTCTGGGGAATTATGGGGATGGGTGTTGGGGGGAGCGGAGCAGGTTTTATCACCTCCCTCCACCCCCCGATTTCCTGTAGGAGGTCGGCGAGGTCGTGCTGTCCGCTGTCTCTCAGACACTGCAGGAACAGGTGGAACGCATCGCTGCCGCGGGTTTCTAGGTCGATCAGTAATTTCCGAGCCTGATCCCTCCGCGTCCCGGCTATCTGTTAGGAAATAGGATGGAAATTGGGGCATCACAGGGGGGAATGTGGGGGCGTCACCTGCTCCACATTGGGGGGGTTCACCCATCTCATTCAGGGAGGGGTGTACGTTTTCTCATTTTTGGGGGTCCCTAATATCTCCAGCTGGAGTCCTGGCACCTCCTTATGCACTATCACCAGTGCACCCCAATATAACCCCACTAGCGATCACACTGCTGACCCCACCTGGATTTCCTCGATCATGTCATTGCTGAACACTCCCTTCTCCACCAGCGGATCCCAGAGGCTCTTCACCTCTAGCGAGGTGACCAGCCGCACCCGATTCTGCTGCAGGATCTGCCGGTGCCTCTGCTCCATCTTCCCAGTACACGACTACTTCCGTAAACACGACGTCATCACGCTGCGCCGGCGGCATGTGCGTACACCTTACTGAGAAGACACTAGTCGCCATGTTGCTACACTCAAGACTACTCTGCCGGTCTCGGGCTGTCAGTAATATGAGAAAAACGACATGACTGAGTGTCGTGTAACACTACCGACTGTAAAGGGACTACAAACCCCAGCATATGCGTATACGTAGTCCATCAGGCGCTGGGTCTCGCTGCAGTCTTAATAATCAGTCCCATAGCAACCAATAAGAGCTCAGGAAAAAATGAAAGCACCGCTGTGATTGGTTTTTATGACCTGTGAGGGTAGGTTTGCTGCTATGGGAAAGAGTTATTTCTATTAGCCACACAGCAACCAATAAGAAATCAGGAACAAATGAAAGCAGGGCTGTGATTGGTTGTTTTGGCCTGTGTCGGTAGGTTTGCTGCTATGGGAAAGAGTTATTTCTAGTAGGCACATAGCAACCAATAAGAGATCAGGAAAAAATGAAACCTATGGTTTCTATAGGTTTTGTTGCTATGGGAGACATTTCTAAACCTGTGTAAGGGAAAATGTGGCTTTGTTACCCATAGCAACCAGAGCACAGCTTTTATTTCTTTTATCACGCTTTAAAAATTAAAGCTGCACTTTGGTTGCTATGAGCAACAAAGACTGCCCTATATAAGTAAAGTTGTACATAACTGACCTGTAATGTCTGGGACACTTCGGGAAAAAAGAAAGATGTCCCAGACTGCTGGAATAACCAGCAAATCTCCCAGGTCTCTCACATATATACAGTCATGGCCAAAAGTTTTGAGAATGACACAAATCTTCTATTTTCACATGATCTGCTGCCCTCTGGTTTTTATGTGTGTTTGTCAGATGTTTTTATCACATACAGAAATATAATTGCAATCATATTATGAGTAACAAAAGCTTATATTGACAGAATGAGTTAATGCAGCAAGTCAATATTTGCAGTGTTGACCCTTCTTCTTCAGGACCTCTGCAATTCTCCCTGGCATGCTCTCAATCAACTTCTGGACCAAATCCTGACTGATAGCAGTCCATTCTTGCACAATCAATGCTTGCATTTTGTCAGAATTTGTAGGTTTTTGTTTGTCCCCCCGTCTCTTGATGATCGACCACAAGTTCTCAATGGGATTAAGATCTGGGGAGTTTCCAGGCCATGGACCCAAAATCTCTATGTTTGTTCCCTGAGCCATTTAGTTATCACCTTTGCTTTATGGCAAGGTGCTCCATCATGCTGGAAAAGGCATTGTTGATCGCCAAACTGCTCTTGGACGGTTGGGAGAAGTTGCTCTCGGAGGACATTCTGGTACCATTCTTTATTCATGGCTGTGTTTTTAGGCAAGACTGTGAGAGAGCCGATTCCCTTGGCTGAGAAGCAACCCCACACATGAATGGTTTCAGGATGCTTTACAGTTGGCATGAGACAAGACTGGTGGTAGCGCTCACCTCGTCTTCTCCGAATAAGCTGTTTTCCAGATGTCCCAAACAATCGAAAAGGGGATTCATCAGAGAAAATGACTTTCCCCCAGTCCTCAGCAGTCCACTCCCTGTACCTTTTGCAGAATATCAGTCTGTCCCTGATGTTTTTTCTGGAGAGAAGTGGCTTCTTTGCTGCCCTCCTTGAGACCAGGCCTTGCTCCAAGAGTCTCCGCCTCACAGTGCGTGCAGATGCACTCACACCTGCCTGCTGCCATTCCTGAGCAAGCTCTGCACTGCTGGTAGCCCGATCCTGCAGCTGAAACACTTTTAAGAGACGGTCCTGGCACTTGCTGGTCTTTCTTGGGCGCCCTGGAGCCTTTTTGGCAACAATGGAACCTCTCTCCTTGAAGTTCTTGATGATGCGATACTCTTCCCTGTTAGGCCATTTTTGTGCAGTGCAATGATGACTGCACGTGTTTCTTTAGAGATAACCATGGTTAACAGAAGAGAAACAATAATGCCAAGCACCAGCCTCCTTTTAAAGTGTCCAGTGGTGTCATTCTTACTTAATCATGACAGATTGATCTCCAGCCCTGTCCTCATCAACACCCACACCTGTGTTAATGGAGCACTCACTGAAACGATGTTAGCTGGTCCTTTTAAGGCAGGGCTGCAATGATGTTGAAATGTGTTTTGGGGGATAAAGTTCATTTTCTAGGCAAATATTGACTTTGCAAGTAATTGCTGTTAAGCTGATCACTCTTTATAACATTCTGGAGTATATGCAAATTGCCATTATAAAAACTGAAGCAGTAGACTTTGTAAAAATTAATATTTGTATCATTCTCAAAACTTTTGGCCATGACTGTACATCTGTCATAACATGGTACCTACAGAGCCATGCCCGAGGAACAGCCATTGCCCAATACAGAATATAATATGAATAAATACCCCAAGAACAGATTCGCACTTGTCCTTCTCCGTGCGCTGCAAGTTTCTTCGGTGTGGTGGGCTCAGATTGCACACTATTCAGACCAAGAAAATATATGAAAGAAACTGCGCTGCTTTTTCACTTGCTTGCAACCGTCCGGAGACAAAAGTAGGTTTTTTCTTGTGGTTATAATACCAACTTGATTGTTTCTTCATTCCCTTATTACCACAACACCTAATAGTAGTTAAAGGGATACACCAATGGTGAAAGACCTTCCACACTGTGTCATGGTTAAAAGGTTTATTATACTCCCAAAAGTCGGACAATAAAAAGTGACACTAGAACCCCTGAAGAAGCGCGAGCGAAACCCGGGTCGGGTTTGGTATTCGGAGGACGACTAATTTGGACGGAGTTTTATTTATTCAGATGTGCTTTTATTGTCCGACTTTTGTGACTATAATAAACCTTTTAACCATGACACAGTGTGGAAGGTCTTTCACCATTGGTGTATACCTTTAACTACCATTAGGTGTTGTGATAATAAGGGAAGGAAGAAACAATCAAGTTCAAGTTGGTATTATAACCACAAGAAAAAACCTACTTTTGTCTCCGGACTATTGCCCAATACAGAGGCTAGAAATTACAGTGTAAAATATTTATTTTTATTTTTTTACGTTTTTTTAAAAATTTCAAATCACCCCGCCTTTCCCAATTTTACACATAAAAATAAACAAATAAGGCCCCTTTCACACGAGCGAGTTTTCCGCATGGGTGCAATGTGTGACGTGAATGCATAGCACCCGCACTGAATCCTGACCCATTCATTTCAATGGGTCTGTGTACATGAGCGTTTTGTTTTCACGCATCAGTTCTGCGTTGCGTGAAAAACGCAGCATGTTCTATATTCTGTGTTTTTCATGCAGCCCTGGTCCCATAGAAGTGAATGGGGCTTCAGTGAAAAACGCATTGTATCCTGAAGCAAGTGCGGATGTGATGTGTTTTTCACTGATGGTTGCTAAGAGATGTTGTTTGTAAACCTTCAGTTTTTTATCTCGCGCGTGAAAAACGCATTGCGGAAAAAACTGAACAACTGAGCGCAATCGCAGACAAAACTGACTGAACTTGCTTACAAAATGTTGCGAGTTTTCATGAACGCATCCAGACCTAATCCGTCACGCTCATGTGAAAGGGGCCTAAACATCCTTGGCATTGCTGCATCCGAAAGTGTCCGAACTATTAAAGTGTCAACATGTTTATTGTGCGTAGTGAACGCTGTAATGGGGAAAAAAATAAAAATAGTCAATTTGCTGTTTTTTGATCACATTGCCCCCCCCAAAAAAATTTAAATAAAAAGTGAAAAATATTCATATGTACCCCAAAACTACCGCTCATCTCCGCAAAAAAAAATTAGCCCTCACACAGCTCTGTAGACGGAAAAATAAAAAAGTTATGGCTGTCAGAATATGACAATGCCAAAAAAAAAAATAATGTGTTAAAACATAATACAAACCATATAAATTTGGTATCGCCGTAATTGTACTGACTGGCAGAATAAGGTCATCATGTTAATTTTAGCGCACAGTGAACACTGTAAATGCAATACCCCAAAAAACTTGGCAAAATTGCTTTTTTATTTTTTATTTCACCCCACAAAGATTTTCTTCCCATTTTCCAATACAAGCTATGGTAAATAAAACGGTGTCATTGAAAAATACGACTTGTCCCTCAAAAAATAACCCAATGTCGATGGAAAATTAAAACAAGGTATGGCTCTTAGGCTCTTGGAAGGTAGGGGGGAAAAACAGAATCGCAAAAAACGAAAATTGTCCCTGTCTTTAAGGGGTTAAAGGGGTTGTCCCATCTCGCTGTATCCATATGGGACTAAGCACCGGCCTCAGGTGGTCAGGCTTACGGAAACTGCCAAGTTTGCCGGCGCGCCGCTGTTTCCGTAACACCCATTGCAGTGAATAGCAGCTATGTAAAGAGCGGAGCAGAAGAAGCTACACTGCTTCCATACCTCCGGAGCTACAGGCACAGTCTGGCCTCCTGCAATGGGTGTTACAGAAACATCGGGATGCCAGCCCACTTGGCAGTTTCCGTAAGCCCGGCCACCTGGGACCGGTGCTTAGTCCCATCTTGCCGTGCAAATGGCAAGATGAGGCAAACCCTTTAAGAAATATACCAGATTATGGGCCTACCGGAAAGCCCTATACTACTAAAAATCCTTCCCACACCACTAACAAACATCCCCCCATGGACCTCCACATCTTCAGCACATCACTAGTACAATCTCCATGCGATTCCAGAGCCTCAACACATCAGTAACAAGTGTCTCGTGGCCCTCAAAGGGGCCCTAAAACTGTCAACACCCATTTAACAAGCCTCCCACAGACCCCATGGACCTCCACATCTCCAGAACATTACTAGTACAATCTCCATGGGCTTCCAGAGCTTCAACACATCAGCAACAAGTATCTTTTTTTCAAAAATAATTAAATAATTTAAAAAAATGGCGTGGGGGTCTCCCCCTTTTTTCCTTCTCCAGCCAGATACAACCAGCCGCGGCAGCCTGGCAATACCAGGGTGGGAAGGGACACGGTTATTGGCCCTTCCCAGCCTAATGGTACCAGCCTGCAGCTGCCCCAGAACCGGACCCTCAATTTAGAAGGTCCGGTCCTGTGGGTACCCGGCTCTTCCCGGCACCCCTGGTGGCGGTGGGTGCCGAGGTAATAGATGTTGGGGTTAGTGCTGGCCATACCGGCAATCACTAAGCCCAGTATTAGTAATCAGGGCCGTCTGTAGATAGCCGTAATTACTAAAACTGCAATGTTGTAAAAAAAAACACACACACACATAAAATATTTTATTGAAATAAACACTCCCCCAGACCCCTGTTTGACCATTTTATTTAAAAAAATAAAAAAGCTCGTCCGACGTAATCCAACGAATCCGACGTAGTCCTCTGCATTCACGACCCTGAAAAATAGAAAACAAACACACAAACACGGACCACTTACCTCCTCAGGCTTCTTCTTTGTTGTAATTCCTCCTGTCCAGCAGGTGGCGCTGTTGTTAAAACTTACCACTCTGTGCGCCGTCTTCTGGCTGGACGGGAGGAGGGAGCTGCCAAGGAAGGTAAGTAGTGTCTCTGTGTGTGTCTGTCTGTTTGTTTTGTTTTTTAAATTTTAGGCACTTTTGTAAACCAGGCACCCCCTGCTCTTCCGAGCGGGGGGTGCCTGGTTTACTCCCATAGACTTCAATTATGCTTGGGTGCTCGGACGAGCACTTGAGCACCCCTGAGTGCTCGATCAGAGCATACGAGCACCGGGGAGCTCGATCATCACTAGTTGTTACAGGTATCTGGAGTCATGGTGACTGCAGTGCATCCCACAGCTGCTGGAGGGGGCGAGGGGGAGGATCCAGCGATGAAGGTGGTCCTATAGATGGTCCTAGTCTGGGGAATCATGGGGCCAGGGTAGTATTTGGAAGTTTTGGTCATTCTCTTGTAACCAGTATCAGACATTTCTAGTCGTGTGACATGTCTGATTGTCTTGCTGGAAGATCCCCTCTCCCCAGGGAAGACAATCAGCATGTATGGATGTACGTGATCTGCAAGGATGGATTCATACCCAAATCGGTGTAGAGTGCCTTCCACATGGATGAGTGGCCCAGAGAATGCCACAAAAACCTCCCCCAGACCATAACGCAGCCACCGCCAGCTTGTGTTCTTCCAGCAATGGCTGCAGGGTGTTTGTTCTCTGATGTTTCTCACCTGACATGTCAACGTCCATCCGGACAATAAAGCAGAAAACGTGACTCATCAGAGAAGACAACCCTTTACCAACCAGCAGAGGTCCAATTCCGATACTGCCACGAAAACTGAAGCCTTTTCTGCTAATGTAACAACGTTATCAGAGGTGCAGTAATCAGCCGTCTGCTTTGGAGGCCCGTACAATGAAAGGTTCGTTGACCTGTTGTGTTAGACGCACGTCTGGTCACCGATGACAATTTAATTAAATAATTTTTTAGAATATAAATAATATTTTTAAAAAAATCAATTTTTAAAATACTATTACTATAGAATATAGATGTAATAACACAAACCTTGGCACACAAGGCTTATTTTTAGAGGAAGAATCCATGGCTATTAAGAAACCTGAAGACACTGTCCAGGCATCTTCCATTACACAACAGCTCTGCAACCTGATGGAAGTCGATGGCACTGCGCTTTACTTGGCTTCAGCAAGGTTAACCTAGATCTCATCATCATCACTGTTGCATCTCATGCACTTTCTCTGCAACTGGGTTGTCAGGATGTCATCTTCTGTAAGACGCAGCAGATCATCAGAGTTCTCTTCTGCCTGTTTATAAAATATGGAAGAGTTATATTCTTAGCAGTGAAGAGGATTTCTGCCTGACATTATGTACCAAGAATAAGACAGACCAACCTTGGCTTCCATCTTGGTCCTGGTTTTACCTGTGGTTCTGACCTCTTTCTGTCTGACTACTCTTTTACCCCAGTAGGTTTAGGCTCTTGCACTTAGTCAAGTCAGGGACCATCACCCAGTTGTGGGCCGCCATTAAGGGCAGATCGTGCAAGTAGTGGTGCGAATACAGGGCTGCACTGCTCCCTACCCTTCATGACAAGTAATATATAAAAACATAAACTACAATACTAAATGTCCATTTCAAGACTTTTCAAAAATGCTAATGATGAAGGTGTTGATGTGTTGGAGAGGCTACTGATGGCATTTCCCTTCCAAGCAAAGTGACAAGGGTAAATTTAATGTAAGAAGACATATAAAGACCTGAACTATGTATATATTTATTTCAAGGGTCAATATTAGCTCAGAACTCACATTCGCTGACAACCTATTTTGAATGTCTTGGGTGACACACATTTAAAGTTACATAGTTACATAGTTACATAGTTAATACGGTTGAAAAAAGACACATGTCCATCAAGTTCAACCAAGGGAGGGGGTAGGAGTGATGAAGGGGAGGGGGACGGGTAACCTTAAGACATGACTCTACATTTCTTAATATGTGGTGACCTTCTTTTTCTCTAAGAATTTATCTAAGCCTGTTTTGAAGCCCTCAGCTGTCTTTGCTGTGACCAGCTCCTGCGGTAGACTGTTCCACAGATTCACAGTTCTTATAGTAAAGAAGGCTTGTCGCCCCTGGAGTCTGAACCTTTGCTTCTCCAGGCGGAGGCAGTGCCCCCTTGTCTTTTGAGGGGATTTTACCTGGAACCGTTTTTTCACCATATTTTTGTATGGGCCCATTTACATACTTATACAGGTTGATCATGTCCCCCTTATACGTCTCTTCTCAAGACTAAACAAGTTTAACTCCTTCAATCTTTCTTCATAGCTAAGATGCTCTATGCCCCTTATCAGTTTAGTTGCCCGTCTCTGCACCCTTTCCAGCTCCAGGACATCCTTCCTATAAACCGGAGCCCAGAACTGAACAGCATATTCCAGATGAGGCCGTACTAATGCTTTATACAGTGGTAATATGACATCCCTGTCCCGCGAGTCCATGCCTCTTTTAATACATGACAATATCCTGCTGGCCTTAGAAGCAGCCGATTGACATTGCATGCTATTCTGCAGTTCTATGGTCTACAAGGACACCCAGATCCTTCTCTACAAGTGACTCTCCCAGTGTTACTCCCCCTAGGACATAGGAGGCATGCAAGTTGTTAGTACCCAGATGCATAACTTTACATTTATCCACATTGAACCTCATCTGCCAAGAGGATGCCCAAACACTCAGTGTGTCCAAGTCAGCTTGTAACTTCTGCACATCTTCCATAGACTGGACTCTACTACAAAGCTTAGTGTCATCTGCAAAAATTGAAACAGTGCTGTTGATTCCTCCCTCTATATCATTAATAAATAAATTAAATAAAAGTGGACCCAGCACTGAACCTTGGGGTACACCACTTATAACTGGGGACCATTACAGGACTTAAACATATTCTGCTTCTCCACAGAAAGGAAGAAGATAGAAGATCCTTCTGTCTTCATTCAGCAGGACCTGCGATGACGTCACCGCGCTTACCATGAGGTGAGTTTTTTAAAATTATTTTTAACCCCTGAATGACCATTTTATTTAGAATTCTGTCTTAAGAATGGTTAAATAATTTTTTTTTATAACATGGTTATAACGGAGAATAATAAAGTGAAGTTCGGGTCCAGGGTCAAGTTCGGGTCCTGAACCCGAAATTTGACCTGAAGTTCGGCCAAACCCGGAGAACCCGAACTTCCATGGGTTCGCTCATCCCTACATACCGAATAAAACTTGGATTTTAACAGCGGACGACCGTGCTGGAGGATTTTTCTTTTTCTCAAAACCTGCATCTACACATGAAAAAATTGTAGCATTATCCTCATACATATACATCCATGCCTGCAGGCAGCCTTAGCGTGAGGCAGGGGTGGACTGGCCATAGAACCTACAGGGAAAATTCCCTGTGGGCCGATGTCCAGAAGACCACCCGAGCTCTCCTCATCCCTGCTGGCCGGGTACATAACGATCCGATGCTCTCAGCATTAATTAATGCTAGGAGTACCAGGTCCATATGCCCCTGGCCTGCATCCACCAGTGCCCTCCTGAATTTAACTGTATCACCATCCTCAGGATGGTGATACAGTTCAATATCCCGACACCAGTATTTTATGCTGCACTGTGGTATTGGTTCCGCCGGAGCTGTATTTTGTCCTGCACTAAGGCACTTCTGGCCCTGCCTATCCTACTTTTGCTGCCCGCCAATTTGGATCCGCCTATGACATGGGGCCACTTTCAGTTTTTTGTTCCCAGGGCCACTTTGAGTTCCCAGCCCGCCCCCTGGCATGAGGTCACACACACCTTTTTGTGGCAGTTTTTGATCCAGCATTGAGCCAACTCCAGAAGTGGATCCAGCGGCAAGAAGAAGTCGAAGTCCTTCCTTTGTATTTCTCCTTCCTGCTGGATGGATTTGGCTTAAAAAACTGCATCAAAACCTGCCACAAAAAGTTTTGTTTTTTTTCTGGCGTTTGAGGGGTGTGCGGTTTTTGGTGGTTGGAGATGTTTCATGGAAGCCTATGAGATTAAATACACTGTGTTTGCTGCTGTCTGTACTGTAGGTACATGTGCAACGGATTAGACCGAAGGATCCGACTACACAGGGTTTCTTTTGGTAGTCTGTTACCATGGAGACACACATGCCTGCATTGGAGCTGTAGACACAGAATAGTAGAATGTGGGAAGTTGCTTATTTTTTTTCATCTTAGAGCAATTAAAACGCTTGCAAAAGTATACACACCCCTTGAATGTTACCCTCCTCATTGTGACTTGGGGTACCTGCAGATGTCAGTAGGGAGTTCTCACCCATTTTAGGGCCTTTTAGGGACATTATATTATAGTTAATTACTGGAGTACGAGGCGTGGACTGCAGGTGTCAATTTTCTATGCAGCTATACGGTGCACGCCATAGTGCCGCCAAATGTGTAACTATAGATGATATGTTCCACTAGCAGCTGCATTGGAAAAATAAACCTCATTCATCCACATTTCTAAGGCTCCGGAAAAGCAAATCTACTGAGTTATGTAGCAGTAAAATCAGGCAGCCACATCTGTGCTGTCCAGGACCATGACCCCTGGGTATGATGTAAGGAGCGAGCAGCGGACGGTGCGGCGTCGTGCAGGGCGAGGGGCGCAGTGGTGTGATTACCACTTACTAGATCCGTCCTCGAAATAAGAGCTTTGTAATGAGTTGGAGGAGATAATGACATCCTGAATAATTAGATGCCACGGAGCGGACACCGCTGGAATGCCTGATGCTCCGCTCTTAAAGGGGAACTCCAGTTATATTCTAGGCATGCCTAGTCCCATGTATATGATACTTAAAGGGATTGATCCTCAGTTTGGTGTGAACCCTGGGACCCCTCATCGATGAGACTGGGGGTTAATACGCAACCTCTGCTCCACTCACTACTATTGGAGGAGATAACCAGTGAACCCTACTGCTGCATTCAATGGACTTGTGGACCCCCTGCCTTGTAATAGGTGGGGGGGTCCTCTTCTCTGTGAGAAGTATTAGCTAGGCAAATGCCTTGGATGAAATGCAGATACTGTATATCTATGATGAGAGAGGAGTTGGTTTCAGCACCATGGTGAGCTCCCAGCACTACAGTCTCAGTCTCTGGAGTTTCTGGTTGAAGCTGTTTTTAGCTGGAATGTGATGGCCTCCTCATTACTGCTCAGGGTCCGGCAGAAAGTGTCATGTGCAGTTCTGCAGCAGCTGAGGTGTGTATTATGAGGTTCTGCAGCAGCTGAGGTGTGTATTATGATGTTCTGCAGCAGCTGAGGTGTGTATTAGGAGGTTCTGCAGCAGCTGAGGTGTGTATTATGGGGTACTGCAGCAGCTGAGATGTGTATTAGGAGGTTCTGCAGCAGCTGAGGTGTGTATTATGAGGTTCTGCAGCAGCTGAGGTGTGTATTAGGATGTTCTGAAGCAGCTGAGGTGTGTATTATGAGGTTCTGCAGCAGCTGAGATGTGTATTATGAGGTTCTGCAGAAAGCTGATATGAGTATTATGAGGTTCTGCAGCAGCTGAGGTGTGTATTATGATGTTCTGCAGCAGCTGAAGTGTGTATTATGAGGTTCTGCAGCAGCTGAGGTGTGTATTATGAGGTTCTGCAGCAGCTGAGGTGTGTATTATGAGGTTCTGCAGCAGCTGAGGTGTGTATTATGGGGTACTGCAGCAGCTGAGGTGTGTATTATGATGTTCTGCAGCAGCTGAAGTGTGTATTATTGATGTTCTGCAGCAGCTGAAGTGTGTATTATGAGGTTCTGCAGCAGCTTGAGGTGTGTATTATGAGGTTCTGCAGCAGCTGATGTGTGTATTATGAGGTTCTGCAGCAGCTGAGGTGTGTATTACGAGGTTCTGCAGCAGCTGAGGTGTGTATTATGAGGTTCTGCAGCAGCTGAGGTGTGTATTAGGAGGTTCTGCAGCAGCTGAGGTTTGTATTATGATGTTCTGCAGCAACTGAGGTGTGTATTACGAGGTTCTGCAGCAGCTGATGTGTGTATTATGATGTTCTGCAGCAGCTGAGGTGTGTAGTATGAGGTTCTGCAGCAGCTGATGTGTGTATTATGATGTTCTGCAGCAGCTGAGGTGTGTAGTATGAGGTTCTGCAGCAGCTGAGGTGTGTATTAGGAGGTTCTGCAGCAGCTGAGGTGGTTGTATTATGAGGTTCTGCAGCAGCTGAGGTGTGTAGTATGATGTTCTGCAGCAGCTGAGGTGTGTATTATGAGGTTCTGCAGCAGCTGAGGTGTGTATTAGGAGGTTCTGCAGCAGCTGAGGTGTGTATTATGATGTTCTGCAGCAGCTGAAGTGTGTATTAGGAGGTTCTGCAGCAGCTGAGGTGTGTAGTATGAGGTTCTGCAGCAGCTGAGGTGTGTATTAGGAGGTTCTGCAGCAGCTGAGGTGTGTATTATGAGGTTCTGCAGCAGCTGAGGTGTGTAGTATGATGTTCTGCAGCAGCTGAGGTGTGTATTAGGATGTTCTGCAGCAGCTGAGGTGTGTATTAGGAGGTTCTGCAGCAGCTGAGGTGTGTATTATGATGTTCTGCAGCAGCTGAAGTGTGTATTAGGAGGTTCTGCAGCAGCTGAGGTGTGTAGTATGAGGTTCTGCAGCAGCTGAGGTGTGTATTATGAGGTTCTGCAGCAGCTGAGGTGTGTATTATGAGGTTCTGCAGCAGCTGAGGTGTGTATTAGGAGGTTCTGCAGCAGTTGAGGTGTGTATTATGAGGTTCTGCAGCAGCTGAGGTGTGTATTAGGAGGTTCTGCAGCAGCTGAGGTGTGTATTATGATGTTCTGCAGCAGCTGAGGTGTGTATTATGATGTTCTGCAGCAGCTGAAGTGTGTATTATGATGTTCTGCAGCAGCTGAGGTGTGTATTATGATGTTCTGCAGCAGCTGAAGTGTGTATTAGGAGGTTCTGCAGCAGCTGATGTGTGTATTATGAGGTTCTGCAGCAGCTGAGGTGTGTATTATGATTGTGTATTAGGAGGTTTTTTAGCAGCTGAGGTGTGTATTATGAGGTTCTGCAGCAGCTGAGGTGTGTATTATGAGGTTCTGCAGCAGCTGAGGTGTGTATTATGAGGTTCTGCAGCAGCTGAGGTGTGTATTAGGAGGTTCTGTAGCTGCTGGGTGTATGATTTATGTTCCCCTGAACTTCACCATGACCCGACATTTCTGTCATTTACATATGAGGAAGGGGTCGCTATTTCATATGTTAACCCCTCCAGAGCTGCAACTTGTTGAGGAACATTTGATGCACCTAGCCTCTGCTGCGGTCACCTGCGTTGGCATCTGGTTGGCATTGAGTGATGTTTGGTTTCGTTGGAAAGTCAATCATTCCAGGAAATGATGAGATTTTTGCCTGATGAGGGGGGAAGGGGCTCAGAAGGGGGTGGACCCTGAGTTCCCATATCCTCCTTGTCAACAGCCTCTCATTCACCACTCTCCTGTACACATCTCACATTTGCTGCACCCGAAGGTTGTTACATGTGATTAAAATCGCCTCTGCCAGCGTAGCTGCTCCTGCAGGAGGGGGAGGCATGGCGCAGACGAGGAGAAGAGTCTGAGAGAAGAGAAGTGACAGCGAGACAAGGGAAGACTCAATAAACTGCAGGGAAACAGAGTAATTACAGGGAAGGAACTACTGAGAGGAGATTATTATTAGAGACGTGAAGACGTAGGACGGCGAGGGCAAAGACTCATCCAGAACTAACGAAATCAAGAAATAAAGTGGAGAAGAATAAGATAAAGTGGATGGAATAGGAGGAAAGCAAAGCTGGAATAGTGGAGATTGTGAGAAGATAGGAAGGAATCCAAAGGATGGAGAAGGCGAAAAGATAAGAAGAGATCCAGATGGTGGAGAAGGTGAGGAGATAGGACGGGACCTGGATTATGGAAAAGGTGAGAAGGAAAGGATCCAAATGGTGGAAACAGAGAGAAGATAAGATGGGACCAAGATATGGGTGGTGAAAAAGGTAAGAAGATAAGAAAGGACTGGGATAGTTGAGAAAGTCTGAAGATAGAACAGGACCAGGACGGTGGAGGGGAGGACAGAAGCAAGATCCTTGTGGTAAAGGGGTCAGAATCTGGTGGAGGAGAAGTAATAAACATAAGACAGATCTGTAGTAGTGGAGAAGGTGAGAGGATGGGACTAGAATCTGTATATTGGAGAAGGTGAGAAGATAAAGTCCAGAGAAGGGACAACCTAAGATGGGGCTAGGGTGGGAATGGTGAAGATAGCACAAGACCACAGTTGGCATGGTGGAAAAGGTCTAGGATCGATGGCGAAACACTCGAAGAGTAGACACATGCACTGGTCAAGTCTTGGTAGGATAATCCTTCATGGCTCACCAAATGGGTGAACATTGGAATGGACTCTATAGCACAGTGGTGGAGGGGGCATCTCCCAATGGGCGACAGATCTGGATGGCAGCCTTCCTCTGCTTTATTATCTTTCTTACCACCTTGGGCAACTCTCTGCTTATCCTGCTCATCTTTACGCAAAGATCCCTTCGGAACACCTCCAACTATTTTCTGGTGTCTCTCTTCATGTCGGACCTCATGGTGGGACTGGTGGTGATGCCACCAGCCATGCTGAATGAACTCTACGGGAGGTGGGTCTTAGATGATGTGTTCTGCTGCATCTGGTACTCCTTCGATGTCATGTGCTGCAGTGCATCCATACTCAACCTGTGTGTCATCAGTCTGGACCGGTACCTGCTCATTATCTCTCCGCTCAAGTACAAGCTCCGGATGACGTCCTGCAGAGCCCTGGGATTGATTTTGGCCACATGGACATTAGCGGCTCTAGCTTCTTTCTTGCCCATTGAAATGGGCTGGCATGAGCCAGACTTTGAGCTGCATTCGTCCAACTTGACGTCGATGTCAGAGGAGAAGCAGTGCCGTCTGCTGGTCAGCTTACCGTATGCCTTGATTGCCTCCTGTCTGACCTTCTTTCTCCCATCAGCGGCCATATCATTTACTTATTGCAGGATCCTGCTGGCAGCCAGAAAGCAGGCAGTTCAGGTGGCTTCTTTGACCACAAATGTGCCCAACATGTCTGAAGACCATGTGCAGGTGAGTGCAAATCTCCACAACTGCCAGCCAGTGACCCATACCTGTGACTTGTGTAAACTTTAACGAGAAGTGAGATTTACACCCAGTATACAGGACAGGAGAAGTGGTACTGTGCAGTGTCCATGTATACAGAATAAGAGCAGATACTGAGGATTACACCCAGTATACAGGACAGGAGAAGTGGTACTGTGCAGTGTCCATATATACAGAATAAGAGCAGATACTGAGGATTACACCCAGTATACAGGAGAGGAGAAGTGGTACTGTGCAGTGTCCATATATACAGAATAAGAGCAGATACTGAGGATTACACCCAGTATACAGGAGAGGAGAAGTGGTACTGTGCAGTGTATATATATACAGAATAAGAGCAGATACTGAGGATTACACCCAGTATACAGGACAGGAGAAGTGGTACTGTGCAGTGTCTGTATATACAGAATAAGAGCAGATACTGAGGATTACACCCAGTATACAGGACAGGAGAAGTGGTACTGTGCAGTGTCCATATATACAGAAGAAGAGCAGATACTGAGGATTACACCCAGTATACAGGACAAGTGGTACTGTGCAGTGTCTATATATACAGAATAAGAGCAGATACTGAGGATTACACCCAGTATACAGGACAGGAGAAGTGGTACTGTGCAGTGTCTGTATATACAGAATAAGAGCAGATACTGAGGATTACACCCAGTATACAGGACAGGAGAAGTGGTACTGTGCAGTGTCCATATATACAGAATAAGAGCAGATACTGAGAATTACACCCAGTATACAGGACAAGTGGTACTGTGCAGTGTCTATATATACAGAATAAGAGCAGATACTGAGGATTACACCCAGTATACAGGACAGGAGAAGTGGTACTGTGCAGTGTCCATATATACAGAATAAGAGCAGATACTGAGGATTACACCCAGTATACAGGACAGGAGAAGTGGTACTGTGCAGTGTCCATATATACAGAATAAGAGCAGATACTGAGGATTACACCCAGTATACAGGACAGGAGAAGTGGTACTGTGCAGTGTCCATATATACAGAATAAGAGCAGATACTGAGGATTACACCCAGTATACAGGACAGGATAAGTGGTACTGTGCAGTGTCCATATATACAGAATAAGAGCAGATACTGAGAATTACACCCAGTATACAGGACAAGTGGTACTGTGCAGTGTATATATATATATATATATATATATATATATATATATACAGAATAAGGACACACGACATACTATGTTTGTAATTTAGTGCTAAGGATAAGAATATCAGAATCATTGTGGAGGGAAATAAAACCTTCTTCAGATATATTAGTGACAGGAAGAAGAAAAACTGCGGCATTACAAAACTTAGCAATGGAAAAAATCTGTATATAGATGGGAATAAGACGGTCGCTGACCATCTGAATAACTACTTCTGCTCAGTTTTTTCAGATGGCGACTTTCATAATCAGAACATGGCTGGACATAGCATTGCCCCTAGTTGTAAAGTCTTAGCCCCAGTGTTTTCAGAGGCCGATGTTCTACAGGAACTTGTCCGGCTAAAGTTAAATAAGGCAATGGGTCCAGATGGCATCCACCCCAGAGTTCTTAAAGAACTCCGATCTGTGATTGTTGGCCCCCTGACTGATCTGTATAATCAGTCCCTTCTTACAGGAGATGTTCCTGATGATTGGAGAATGGCCAATGTTGTACCCATTCACAAGAAGGGTAGTAGAGAAGAAGCTAGTAACTATAGGCCAGTCAGCCTGACATCTGTAGTGGTAAAAATGATGGAGACTCTACTAAAAAGAAGATAATTGACCATCTAACAATAAACAACTTGATGGACCCAAACCAGCATGGCTTTACTGAGGGCCGATCATGTCAGACTAATCTCATTGATTTCTTTGACTATGTAACTAAAGTGCTGGATGAAGGTGGTGCTGTGGATATCACCTACCTGGATTTCAGTAAAGCTTTCGATACGGTTCCCCATAAAGAGCTGATAGAGAAGTTATCAAAAATTGGACTTAACCCCTGGATAGTTCAGTGGATCTGCAGTTGGCTGAAGGACAGATACCAGAGGGTTGTTGTAAATGGAGTGTATTCTGAGGAGAGGCTGGTTACAAGTGGGGTGCCACAGGGATCTGTTCTGGGTCCTGTTCTGTTTAACATGTTTGTAAGTGACATAAGGGACGGCTTGGTAGGGAAGGTTTTCTTGTTTGCTGATGACACAAAAGTGTGTAATAGGGTTGATGTTCCAGGAGGTGTCGGTAATATGGAGAATGATTTATCTTTATTAGATAAGTGGTCAAAACAATGGAAACTTCAGTTCAATGTTTCCAAATGTAAAATAATGCACATGGGGAGAAGAAATCCTCTATCTGAGTATCGTATTGGCAGTTCTGTGCTAACAAAGACCTCAGAAGAGAAGGATTTGGGGGTAGTCATCTCTGACAGCCTCAAAGTGAGTAACCAATGCAGCCAGGCGGTACGGAAAGCAAATCGTATGCTTGGCTGCATAGCTAGAGGTATAACAAGCAGAAAGAGGGAGATTATGATCCCTCTGTATAGAGCTCTAGTGAGACCACATCTGGAATACTGTGTTCAATTCTGGAGACCTCACCTGCAAAAGGATATTGCTAAAATAGAATGGGTCCAAAGAAGAGCTACAAAAATGGTGGAAGGTCTAAAGCATAGAACTTATCAAGAAAGACTCTGAGTTCTTAATATGTATAGTCTGGAGGAAAGAAGAGAAAGGGGGGACATGATTGAAACCTTTAAATATGTTAAAGGACTGAATAAAGTTCAGGAAGGAAGGGTTATTAATAAGAAACTGAACACAAGAACAAGGGGGCACAATCTGAGGTTAGTTGGGGGAGAAATCAAGAACAACATTAGAAAATATTACTTCACTGAAAGAGTAGTAGAAGCTTGGAACAAACTTCCAGCAGAGGTGGTTGATAAATCCACAGTAACTGAATGTAAACATGCCTGGGATAAACATGTATCTATCCTAAGATAACAATAAAAGGATAATAAAAGGGCAGACTAGATGGACCAGGTGGTCTTTTTCTGCCGTCAATCTTCTATGTTTCTATACTGAAATAACAATGGTTTATGATTTAGAGCTTTTAGAGTTAAAGGGGTATACCAATTTCTTTCTCTCTCGCATATCGCTAGGATATGTCACCAACATCAGATAGGTGCAGGTTCCACCTCTGGATCCTATTTCCAGAATGGAGCCCCTAAAGCGAAGGAGAAAGCACCACACATGGGCAGCATGCCCTCGGTTCACTTCTATTGGAGTTTCAAAAATAGTCGAGTGAGCGGGCTGGGCTTTTTTGGAAGTCCCATATCGGTGAATGGAGGGCACACTGCAAATGCACAGCCACCTCTTCATTCACCACTATGGGACTTCTGGAAATAGCCAACCTGCACCTCTGTAACATTGGTGGCATATCCTGGCAAACGAGAACCCGGAAATCCCATCCTTGTGGAGATGTAGCTTGTACAATTTGAATATCATGATGGAAACAATACTCTTCTGTCTGTTTAGTGTTAGTGAATCATTATACTTTATAACGTGTAATAATAATATTGTTTCCTCTCTAACCAGGAAATAATTAAATCCTCTGAAACACTGACCATCACATCGAAATAATAAATGACCGCATTACCAGCTTTGGCCATTAGATGGCAATGCATCATTCAGACAGTGGCCTCTTGTGGTCATTGCTGGTAGTACCATCATTAATGTATAGTTTGTACACTATACCAAGCAGGATTCGAATATACCAGCACCTAGGAAATATCAACAAGCTGTTGTCAAGCGTGCCTCGGGGTGGCAAATATGTTTCATGCAGTAGTCACAAATAGATGAAACTGCTCAGATTGTTTCATCCATGGCTAGTGAGCGCTGCTCCTGCTCTTATGCATGGCTCTTTGGTTCTGCTGTGACAGCATGAATGTGACTGCAGAACAGCCGCTGTGATGAGTCACATGTCCCCCCCACCCCCTTCCCAACCTCGTGGTAATATGTTTCCAGTCCTGAACATGAGAACTGTGGGCTACAGTCTCTTGCCAGGCTTGGCTCCAGCCCACCACGCATGCATAAAACATCCACACCCCTCTACCCTCTGCTGCAGGGTAAGTGGTGCCAACTCTGTGTGTGCCAGGGAGGAGGGGAGGGAGAGCAGCTATTATCTGCAGAATGGTTTCCATGTCCCTGACTTTTTCCAGATTGATTTCTTATGACACACTGAGACATTCATCAGAAACTCCGCGCTGCCTCGGCTCAGATTAAACTTCAATTTCAATTACGGTATGTGTATAAAAAAAAAAAAGAATATTCGGGCCCTGCTGCACCCACTAAATGCCTTCCTGGGAGGTTGCAGCTCATATGTCCTGGTTTAAGGACTACACTGACAACGAAATCCATGAAAACTGAAAGGGCAGCAGCACTCATGTGAAAAGGACAAATGTGCAATACCCTGCACAGTAGAGAGAATACAGTGTATACAATGCAGAGGCTGCAGTGATCACCTGACCATTCAAATAGCTGATTTGATATTGAAAGTGCAGCAATCGATAGCGCCTACTGAAACCAATGTGTCCGTGCAATGTATGGACACCTGATTTAAGGGATTCAAATCCATGAAGACTGAAAGGGCTTTTTCAGGCTCACAATATTGATATACATATAGAATAGGCCATTAAATTGGACAGGGTCTGATTTTTGGCACCTCCACTGATCAACTATTTAAAGGGATGGCAGCGCTTATGTGAACAGAACAAATGTGCAATACCCTGCGCAGTAGACAGTATGCCGTGTAAACAATGCAGAGGCTGTGGCGATCACCTGACCATTCAAATAGCCGATTTGATATTGATAAACTCAGAAAAAAAAACCTTAAATTGGGTTTAAAAAACCTTTCCCTATATGTACAGGGAAAGTGCAGCAATCGATAGCACCTACTGAAATCGATGTGTTCGTGCAATGTGTAGACAACTGATTTAAGGGATTCAAATCCATGAAAACGGAAAGGGATTTTCCAGGTTCACAATACTGATATATGTATAGGATAGGCAATGAACATCAAATCAGAGGTTGAGTCTTGGCATCCCCATTAACCAGCTGTTTAAAAGGGCCGCAGCGCTCATGTGAACAGGTGAAAGGTGTAGTACCCTGCACAGTCGCTACATGGTAGCTAAATAGACAGAATACCATGCAAGTAATGCAGAGGCTGCAGCGATTACCTGACCTTTCAAATAGCTGATTAGGCCCCCATCGATTTAATATTGATAAACTTATGCATACCAAATAGTTCTCACAGTTGGAAGTTTATTACAATGGTATGCTGATACAATGTATCAGTGTCGATAAAATGTAACAAACGAAGAGATGTCTGCTTCTGTCTAGACTAGATGCAACTTGGATGTAAAGAAAAGCATTCCCATTGACTAACAGCAAGCAGAGATCTTGAAAACGATGACAATTTCCATGAGATTACATTAGAGAGTTGCATATGGTTTCATCGTACAATCTGGTTAATGGGATGTGGCACAGTCTGAGCCACACCAATGCCCAATTGTCGCCATCCTGTCGCCTGGCATTGTCACGGGTGAAATTTAGAGCTGCCGACATGAATCCAAACCTGAAACGCTGATCTCCAGCAGCTTGACCTATATTAGATGTTCGAGAGCTCCGCTGCAGATGTGCCTGCAATTCAGTGACAGACGGAAGATTGCCAGTTTACATGTCAGTGCGGGCGTAGCGCCAGGGGAATTGGCATGACCGCAATAACTGATGTGCGGCTAATCAGAGCGTATGTCGATGGTTTGGATTGCAACAGGCTATGAAAACAGAGAACTTATTATATTATATCACACCTTATTACTGATTATCTTCTCACTACTGTACAACATCACATATTCTCTGTAAGCAGCATGTATGATGCTCTTGTCACCTCCAGAGCTGCATTCACAATTCTACTGGTTTACTCATTGAATTGTTGCCCCTGATATAAACAGTGTGATATTTTTTTTCCAGACACAGTGCCAATCTTATCCTAGGGCTGATATTGCATCGAATTAATCTGTAATACCGGTAACATCCATGGTCACGAGTGGCGCTGTTTCTAGAATGGCAAATCATACGTATGCTTTAAAAGGGCATCTGTCAGCAGTTTTGTCCCTAGCGCTTGGTAGCTGAAGGCATCTGTGTTGGTCCCATGTTCATATGTGCCCTCATTGCTGAGAAAAATGATCTTTTAATATATGCAAATGAGCCTCTAGGAGCCATGGGGGTGTTGACATTACACCTAGAGGTTCTGCTCTCTCTGCAGCTGCCGCGCCCGCTGCACTTTGATTGGCAGGGCCAGGCAGTGAAAACGTCATCGCTGCCTGGTCCTGTCAAAGTGCAGAGGGAGCGGCAGTTGCAGAGAGGGCAGAGACTCTAGGTGTAATGGTAACGCCCCCATTGCTCCTAGAGGCTCATTTGCATATAATTAAACATCATTTTTCTCAGTAATGCGGCCACATATGAACATGGGACCAACACAATTGCCTTCAGCTGCCAAGTGCACATGCAACAGGTCCGCCAGTTTCATTTGCTGGAGATGCCCTTTAAGTGTCATGCACCGTGGAAGATACAAGCAGAGAATGGTGAATGCAGCCGGTGACTGGCAGGCCGTGGATCCATACCTTCAGTCACTGATGATCTAACCGAGCCTCATTTGGTCCCCCAGGTGCTCGCAGTGCCGGTCATGGAGGGCAGGAAGTTTGTCACCAAGCACAGTAAGAAGGCTCTGAAGGCAAGCCTCACCCTGGGCATTCTACTGGGCATGTTTTTCGTGGCTTGGCTTCCATTCTTTGTTTCCAACGTGGTTCAGGTAAGATGGATTCATGAAATATGAGCCGTACAACCACAAATCCCCAGTAAAAGTCCTCACTTGTGGCAGAATTCCATTTGTCTGTTTCTGGAAAAGTTGGGTGGGCCCCATTGCACAAACTATGAATAGCAAATGTGGATACAGGATGCAGGGAAAGCTGTGTGACACCCCCTGCAGGAGCTTCTGCGGAGGGGACCTCCATAGTACACAGACAGCAGATGTATTTACCAGGTTCAGTGGTTGTCACACTACTTTTCCAGCCTATTGTAGGCCATTCACGGTTCTAGGAAAGCTGGGTGACAACCCCTGTGGGATCTAATAGCAGCTTGTCACCCAGCTTTCCCAAAAACAGACAGAACTAAGAAGGGGATGACTCGTACGAGCTGAGCTAAGGGGCACCATCTAGTAACTCTCACTTAGCTCCACCCCATGACTGCATTAGCTCAAGGCTCCTCCTCAGGTGTCATGTGATCCCTCCCACTGACAGAGGGGAGGGGCTTGAGAAAAAAAAAAACATTTTAAAGCTTCTGATTGGAACAACAAAGGGTATTTCGTTGGCGCCATTGTGCCAGTAGTATTAGTGCATCTATGAGAAATTCTTATATAAAGGGGTTGGCCCTGGAGGCAGTTTCCTTTTAAATAGTTCAAAGGTCACGCCCCCTTTATTAGGGCACCTATAGAACTGATGTGATGGCATCTTGCCCATTGTAGTGACCGTCCTGTTGCTGTGCCATGCAGGCCGTCTGTGACTGTGTCCCCCCAGGCTTGTTTGACGTCCTCACGTGGCTCGGATACTGTAACAGCACCATGAACCCCATCATCTACCCCCTCTTCATGAGAGACTTCAAGCGTGCCATGGGGAAGTACTTGCCCTGCTGCCGACGCTCCAGAGTCATCTCGCTCTCCGTGCGCAACTCCAACAGCGCCCCCCGCCTGGGACTGTCGCTGAGGAACGTCCTGACCCTGCGCGGGGAGACCGACTCCATGTACTCGGCCACCCTGGGCAACGAGCACCTTCTACAGAACTATAAAGACCACAGCACCGACCCGCTGCCCGTCACCGCCGCCGATTCCGTCAACCTCTTTGACCTGGAGCAAGAGATGCAGGTCCACCAGCTGAACACGCCCATGGACTGACCCCCCTCATCCTGGGACGGCACCCCTCGAAATCTACGAGCCACTGTTCGTTACAGCAGGGCTGACCCATTTTATATTCCACCTTTTATATTCTATTTCCTGTTGCGTTCTGTGGCCATATGGAAGAGACCTCTGTTCATCCTGAGCCTCCTGGTTCACAAACAGAATTCCAGAGCTGCAGTGAAGACTGACATTTTTAAGGGGGGGATCTATGTGACTACCTGCACAGAAGATGGACACTCAGGGACACAAGTCTAAGCCGTTTTTACACGTGTATTAATTCTTGTCCATAGGGGGCAGCACCATCTGATGTTTTTGTTTACAGATTCTGATTGTTGCTGTGCGTTTATCACATATTCGGATATATTAATACACTGTGAGTATGGAAATATTCTGCTTTACTGTTTTTCTTGATTTTTTATTTTTTTTAAATTTTCTCCAATCACATCCAGAGCTGCTTTCAAAGTTCTGCTGGTTGCCCCTAGCAACAGGTGTGGCTTAGCTCCACCCCACTGTGGGTGACCAATCAGCTTAGCTGACATATAAGCTCCTGCAATGGGCTGCTTTCATAACAGGAAGCCAGCAGAATTGTGAATGCAGCTCTGGAGGTGACTGGAGTAACAAGATGTTACTAGGCAGAGTTTACCTGAGGATTCAAAATCTACCCTTTTATTAAAATACAGCTACGATCTGAGGTCACTTTGGCCCCTGAACCGCGCCGGGGGTCCCGTCCCTGATCCTTCACTGGTGACATTTTGTACAGTAATTTCTGTAATATTTTCTTTTTCTCATAAATTCAGTGATATTTGATGAGCTGCACGTGGGGGGAGGGGGAAGCGCTAGTCCTCGCCACCGGCGGTGATGGAACAAGCTCGATGACATTAGATAAATGTCAGGTATTCCTAGTGTAGAAGATTGAGTCCTTAAAGGGTCAATCCCGGGGAAAACTCAATTTACAACTTAAAGGGACAGGCCAGCTTTACGAAAGAGCAGGACGATCGTTTATGATGAAAAGTCGAGCGAGTTTCCAATAGACTTTCAATTCCTGAAGATCTCTGCTTGCTGTCAGTGAACTAGAACATTCTTATTTACTGTACATTCAGCTGAAAACCTACCCTGACCTAAGACTTCTTAAAGGGATTATCCAAGATTTATAATGCCCCTCCCCCCCATATGCCCGGGCCTCTCAAAGGTTGTGCTTACCTCGCTCCCCGGCACCCGTGTCGCTTCTGATCCCCGTTGCGCCTCCTTAGCATCAAGGGGGGCCGCTAGGGAGGCTCGTCCCCGTCGCGGCTTGCTATTGGCTGCCCCCTTCCCCTTGACGCCGGATGTTTTCAACCGCGCGAGCTGGAGATGCAGCAGCGGCCCTATCAACCGATCCCTCTGGGTTGCATTTTCTGTTGCTGGATCCAACTCAACCCATGATGCACTGCTGCTTTCTCTGCCAGAGCTCCAGCACCGACCCCTAACCGTGCCCATATAGTTTATAGCTCCTCCCACACAACTAGTTACATAGACACTCCCCTTTTACTGCCCCGCCCCATGGACATGACATCACAGGATATAAGATAGAGCTGCATGGACATGGTCATGTGACCACAGCCCACAACGGAACATGGGGGCAATAAAGGGAAAAGTATAAATAAAAAAAATACAATGAAATTACAACACCAAGGAGGAAAAGTTGTGGAATTATGGAAATCTTAAGATCAATAGACATGTTAATGATATGCAAATTATAAAAAAAAGGAAACAAAACATTCAAAGCAGCTTGATTTATTCAGTATGGAGTATGAGCACCACGTTCAGAAATACACATGTCTGATGAATGTTCTGATACAATGAATATGATGGAGCACGCAAATCATCAAGATTCACTGCTGGCAGCACGGAGACACTACAGAACGCTTCTGTGGGGTTTCTGACCAGTTCAAGGATTTTGTCCCCCTCACTTTGTGACAAGTGGTGATAACTGGCAAGACGTGGACAGGAGGCAACACACAATCATTCCACATACAGTTTGGATAAAAAGTATTTAGTCAGCCACCAATTGTGCAAGTTCTCCCACTTAAAAAGATGAGGTCGGCCGGTAATTGACATCATAGGTAGACCTCAACTATGAGAGACAAAATGAGAAAACAAATCCAGAAAATCACATTGTCTGATTTTTAAAGAATTTATTTGCAAATTATGGTGGAAAATAAGTATTTGGTCAATAACAAAAGTTTGGTCACCTACAAACAAGAAAGATTTCTGTCTCTCACAGACCTGTAACTTCTTCTTTAAGAGGCTCCTCTGTCCTCCACTCATTACCTGTAGTAATGGCTCCTGTTTGTTATCAGTATAAAAGACACCTGTCCACAACCTCAAACAGTCACACTCCAAACTCCACTATGGTGAAGACCAAAGAGCTGTCGAAGGACACCAGAAACAACATTGTAGACCTGCACCATACTGAGAAGACTGAATCTGCAATAGGCAAGCAGCTTGGTGTGAAGAGATCAACTGTGGGAGCAATAATTAGAAAATAAAAGACATACAAGACCAATGATAATCCTTCTCCATCAGGGGCTCCACGCAAGATCTCACCCCGTGGGGTCAAAATGATCACAAGAACTGTGAGCAAAAATCCCAGAACCACACGGGGGGTCCTAGTGAATGACCTGCAGAAAGCTCGGACCAACGTAACAAAGGCTACCGTCAGTAACACACTACACCGCCAGGGACTCAGATCCTGCAGTGCCAGACACGTCCCCCTGCTTAAGCCAGTACATATGTGGGCCCGTCTGAAGTTTGCTAGAGAGCATTTGGATGTTCCAAAAGAGAATTGGGAGAATGTCATATGGTCAGATGAAACCAAAGTAGAACTGTTTGGTAGAAACACAACTCGTCGAGTTTGGAGGAGAGTGAATGCTGAGTTGCATCCAAAGAACACCATACCTACTGTGAAGCATGGGGGTGGCAACATCATGCTTTGGGTCTGTTTCTCTGCAAAGGGACCAGGACGACTGATCCATGTACATGAAAGAATGAATGGAGCCATGTATCGTGAGATTTTGAGTGCAAACCTCCATCCATCAGCAAGGGCATTGAAGATGAAACGTGGCTGGGTCTTTCAGCATGACAATGATCCCAAGGACACCGGCAGGGCAACAAAGGAGTGGCTTCGTAAGAAGCATTTCAAGGTCCTGGAGTGGCTTAGCCAGTCTCCAGATCTCAACCACATACAAAACCTTTGGAGGGAGTTGAAAGTCCATGTTGCCCAGCGACAGCCCCAAAACATCACTGCTCTAGAGGAGATCTGCATGGAGGAATAGGCCAACATACCAGCAACAGTGTGTGCCAACCTTGTGAAGACTTACAGAAAACGTGTGACCTGTCATTGCCAACAAAGGAGATATAACAAAGTATTGAGATGAACTTTTGTTATTGACCAAATACTTATTTTCCACCATAATTTGCAAATAAATTCTTTAAAAATCAGACAATGTGATTATCTGGATTTGTTTTCTCATTTTGTCTCTCATAGTTGAGGTCTACCTATTATATCAATTACAGGCCGACCTCATCTTTTTAAGTGGGAGAACTTGCACAATTGGTGGCTGACTAAATACTTTTTTTCCCCACTGTATCTTGATCTGATTTTTGAGATTTCATGTGGTTAAAAAACTTTACTTTCAATCTGGCTTTTATACCGCCCCCCCCCATGCCACAGATTGGAGCTAGGTGCTGGAAAATTTCATCATCTGCAGATCTTAGCGACACCCGTTACTTCCTCGATTTGCATAACCTTACGACTTGTCCTTCATGGTGTTGCAATTTCACTGTTGAGGATAGATATGAGATAGATAGATAGATAGATAGAGAGATAGATAGATAGATAGATAGATGATAGATAGATAGATAGATAGATAGATAGATAGATAGATAGGAGATAGATAGATAGATAGAAATAGATAGATAGATAGGATAGATAGATAGGAGAATAGATAGATAGATAGGATAGAGATAGATAGATAGGAGATAGATAGATAGATAGATAGGAGATAGATGAGATAGAGATAGATAGAGATAGATAGATAGGAGATAGATAGATAGATAGATAGGAGATAGATAGATAGATAGGAGATAGAATAAAAAATGCAAAAATATAAAGACAAAGTAAAATAAAGGAATATAAAACCTCAGCTCATTGTATAGAAGGCTGGAAGGTAATTGTTCTCAGCACCTGAGAAGCTTCACACAAGAGGGCGGATTATGGATGGGTTTTTTTTCTACGCTTTTTAATGGCAGCAGGGGAGCGTTCGCCCCTTTATCAGGCAGTGGTGGTAGGTCCCCAGTACAGCGTCATGTGACCAGCTTTACCTCTGGGGGGGATACACTGCATCTTCCCCGTCACCGGACGCAGCCTGTCAGCTGTCCTGCCGGCCACTGGTGACGGGTCATGGACGGTCTCGGTGTATCACAGTATCTAGCACATGGAGTCTGGATCACCCTACAGAACTGCAGCCGATCCCTGGGTCGTGCTCTGTCTCTTTAAGAGGGTGTGGAGTGTCGATCTCGTCCGGATCTTTTCTGACTATGTTGTTGTTCGCGCAGTCCTTACAAAACGCTTCCTCCGCTTGCGCGGTACCGCACCGGGCGCAGGAAGACTGGGGTAAGTCAGCTGCCGCTGTGACCGGCTCCCAGTCCCACGGTGAAACGTCCTCCTCGCTGCGCGTCTCTTCTGCCGGCTCAGTGCTCGGAGCGAGGAATCCCGCCGGCGGGTGGAGAAGTCCGTTCTGCTCCTCCAGCCGACACTCCTTAGTCTTAATGCCCACGGCCTTCAGAATTGTGTCCATCTGCTTCATGTAGTCCAGGTGTCCGTTCACCTATGGGGGAGGAGAAGAGACGTGAACATCAGTAAAGTAGCCATGATACGATGATTAGAAAGGGCGTGTCCTCTTTGAATTTACATCTGATCCTAGGAAAGCTGGGTGACTGCCAATATGGCCGCTGACAACCCCCCTTTAATCAGAAACCCTCTGACTACCAATATGGAAATCATAAAGGTGTCCACAGAAGCGGAAACACAGCAGAGGACCTGCATTACGGAATTGCATTTTTGGCGATTTCCTCACAGAAGGAATATTGAATTACGACTCCCTGTTTTAAGGGCGGACGATTCCCCACGACCGCTTTCCTTAGAGCAAGCATGGCCAACCTGCGGCTCTCCAGCTGTCGTAAAACTACAACTCCCACCATGCCCTGCTGTAGGCTGATAGCTGTAGGCAGTGTGTGGGCATGCTGGGAGTTGTAGTTTTGCAACAGCTGGAGAGCCGTAGGTTGGCCACCCCTGCCTTACAGTATCACAGCCGTCGGCTCCTGCCCCTGCTGCCCGCCCCCAAGTGGCTTCCTTGTAAACCGACCAGCCCAAATCTCTCCTCCTGAATCCGGTAGCTGAAATCTATATGGGGGGCGTGCACACGCTGAAGATCAGTTTGCTTTGGCGGAATTTTTGCAACTCACATTTAGTTGAAATGGCCGCAGCAAACTGCTAACAATGCAACTCCATAACGAGCTTATTAGGGGTCCATTCCCCTTTAAGAAAAAAAGAAGGTCTACCACTCTCAGCAATGGGCGCTCGCGGCGATTACGGAGCTTTGTTTTCCGCCGGTGCTCTCCCGTTGCCGCAGCTGCAGGTCAGTGACAGACGGCCTCGGGAATACAAAGCCGTCACAAGCGGAAAAATCAGAAAACTAGAAGAAAATCAACAGCAAACAGTAGAAAACAAAAGGCAGTCGCGGGTAATTACGGGGGGCGTCGCTGCTGCAGCTGTTCTCTGCCTGCCCCCCATCCCCCTCCAACACCCGGAGACCTGCCGGGACCACCTCCTCTCCCGAGGGACTGTGAAAAGGACAGCAGGTCAGCGCTTAACCTGGAGGTGTAATTAATTTCTGCCAGGTGGGGGCGGCGCGCCAATTATCTGCCGCACGGCGTCCGCGCCTCTCATTAGCTCACAGCAGAGAAATGTACAGAGGAGGAAAAAAGGAAATCAGCACTAAAGGAATCTCAGAAATTATAGGCAAAGGCAGCCGTGAGCGGGACTGCTGGGAGTTGTAGTTCCACAAGCAGCAGGTTGTCTGGACTGTACGGTGTCTGTATATATTATAGATAGAATCAGCTGGGCTGGCTGAGACCTGTAGTCCCATGGCGGCTGGGAACATAGTAAGATGAGGATCTGTGGCAGAACTACCACTCCCAGCATGCTCCGACTGCCCGTAATGCAAGCAGAAGAAGCCGCAGTTCACACCTCCAGGGAGCACAAAGCTTTTATCACCTGGAACGCGTGGTGCACTCTCCGTGCCGTCAATGGTCCCTCCGTATGTCAGGCCTGCCCTATATACCGCCACAGATCCGTCAGAAACGCCTGCACAGTGTAAATGGCAGCACGTCCCTAGGGAAGCGCCTCACAGGCTTCCAGAACCGAGAAATGGAGATGAGATTGACGGGGGTTACATGACTTATTTATAACCACCCCCGGGGGTCATCTGTACGAGCCCGCTCCTCACTCATCACCCACAATGAGGAGGCAAGAAGAGTATAAGATGGAAGGAAGAAGGAAAATAAACGGGAGACGAAAGCAGCCAAACACAACTGTGCGCAGAGTAAGAAATCCAAAAGGGTTATGTCAAGATTTATATTTATACACAATCAGTGACTCAAGATCAGTACAGGATAAGTAATGTATGTACACAGTGACTGCACCAGCAGAATAGTGAGTGCAGCTCTGGAGTATAATACAGGATGTAACTCTGGATCAGTACAGGATAAGTAATGTAATGTATGTACACAGTGACTGCACCAGCAGAACAGTGAGTGCAGCTCTGGAGTATAATACAGGATGTAACTCAGGATCAGTACAGGATAAGTAATGTATGTACACAGTGACTGCACCAGCAGAATAGTGAGTGCAGCTCTGGAGTATAATACAGGATGTAACTCAGGATCAGTACAGGATAAGTAATGTATGTATACAGTGACTGCACCAGCAGAATAGTGAGTGCAGCTCTGGAGTATAATACAGGATGTAACTCAGGATCAGTACAGGATAAGTAATGTATGTATACAGTGACTGCACCAGCAGAATAGTGAGTGCAGCTCTGGAGTATAATACAAGATGTAACTCAGGATCAGTACAGGATAAGTAATGTATGTACACAGTGACTGCACCAGCAGAATAGTGAGTGCAGCTCTGGAGTATAATACAGGATGTAACTCAGGATCAGTACAGGATAAGTAATGTATGTAACACAGTGACTGCACCAGCAGAATAGTGAGTGCAGCTCTGGAGTATAATACAGGATGTAACTCAGGATCAGTACAGGATAAGTAATGTATGTATACAGTGACTGCACCAGCAGAATAGTGAGTGCAGCTCTGGAGTATAATACAGGATGTAACTCAGGATCAGTACAGGATAAGTAATGTATGTATACAGTGACTGCACCAGCAGAATAGTGAGTGCAGCTCTGGAGTATAATACAAGATGTAACTCAGGATCAGTACAGGATAAGTAATGTATGTACACAGTGACTGCACCAGCAGAATAGTGAGTGCAGCTCTGGAGTATAATACAGGATGTAACTCAGGATCAGTACAGGATAAGTAATGTATGTACACAGTGACTGCACCAGCAGAATAGTGAGTGCAGCTCTGGAGTATAATACAGGATGTAACTCAGGATCAGTACAGGATAAGTAATGTATGTATACAGTGACTGCACCAGCAGAATAGTGAGTGCAGCTCTGGAGTATAATACAGGATGTAACTCAGGATCAGTACAGGATAAGTAATGTATGTATACAGTGACTGCATCAGCAGAATAGTGAGTGCAGCTCTGGAGTATAATACAAGATGTAACTCAGGATCAGTACAGGATAAGTAATGTAATGTAAGTACACAGTGACTGCACCAGCAGAATAGTGAGTGCAGCTCTGGAGTATAATACAGGATGTAACTCAGGATCAGTACAGGATAAGTAATGTATGTACACAGTGACTCCACCAGCAGAATAGTGAGTGCAGCTCTGGAGTATAATACAAGATGTAACTCAGGATCAGTACAGGATAAGTAATGTATGTACACAGTGACTGCATCAGCAGAATAGTGAGTGCAGCTCTGGCGTATAATACAAGATGTAACTCAAGATCAATACAGGATAAGTAATGTATGTACACAGTGACTGCACCAGCAGAATAGTAAGTGCAGTTCTGGAGTATAATACAGGATATAACTCAGGATCAGTACAGGATAAGTAATGTATGTACACAGTGACTGCACCAGCAGAATAGTGAGTGCAGCTCTGGAGTATAATACAAGATGTAACTCAGGATCAGTACAGGATAAGTAATGTATGTACACAGTGACTGCATCAGCAGAATAGTGAGTGCAGCTCTGGAGTATAATACAGGATGTAACTCAGGATCAGTACAGGATAAGTAATGTAATGTATGTACACAGTGACTGCACCCGCAGAATAGTGAGTGCAGCTCTGGAGTATAATACAGGATGTAACTCAGGATCAGTACAGGACAAGTAATGTATGTATACAGTGACTGCACCAGCAGAATAGTGAGTGCAGCTCTGGAGTATAATACAGGATGTAACTCAGGATCAGTACAGTATAAGTAATGTATGTACACAGTGACTGCACCAGCAAAATAGTGAGTGCAGCTCTGGAATATAATACAGGATGTAACTCAGGATCAGTACAGGATAAGTAATGTAATGTACACAGTGACTGTACCAGCAGAATAGTGAGTGCAGCTCTGGAATATAATACAGGATGTAACTCAGGATCAGTACAGGATGGCCAGTTACCTATTCCCAAACTGCAATTCTTCCTACCTAACCACTGAACACCCGCCCGCCGTATGAGTGTTGCGTCCCCTGGTGAGAAGACAGAAGCGGTTTTCAGTGATTCTGGCTTAAAAATGGCGCTCAGTGAGCCATGTGTATAGAACAGAGGCCTCTATTTGTCCTGGTGATCATGTGACTAGTCACATGACTGCCGGGACTGCTGCTGGGCCTAACTAGATCCAACACAGTCCTAATAGGATAGGTGTAAATGTAGTGTAAAAGAATAGTAATAAAGTTCCCCAAAAATTAAAAAAGTTAAACAAAAATAAAATAAAATTAACATAAATAAATAAATCCACCCCACAGTAACTTTCTCCATGCAAATCGTTCTCGTACCGCTAGCCAAAACCAAATAACCCAAAACTGGACATGTGATGTATCAACATTTACAGGAGACAATGACGAAGGTCTATTTAAGGCCCCATTCACACGTCCATATGTGTTTTCCGTTCCATATATTGCGGACCTGCAAAAAAAACGGATGACGTTCTGTATGTCATCTGTGTTTCTGTTTTTTTGCGGATCCATTGTAACAATGCCTATCCTTGTCAGCAAAACAGACAAGAATAGGACATGTTCTATCTTTTTTGCAGAACGGAAATGCGGACATACGGAAATGGAATGCATACAGAGTACCTTCCGTTTTTTTTTGCAGACCCATTGAAATGAATGGTTCCACATACGGTCCGCAAAAAAACGGAACGGACACGGAAACAAAATACGGATGTGTGAATGAAGCCTAATGGTCATATAATGCTGTTACCTGAAAACAAGAGCTACAGTAAAATGTAAAAAAAAAAAATTTGTTTTACAATTTTTAAAGGGTTTCTACAGTTTTTAAAAACTATCCTCTGGATAGATCATTAGCATCTGTTCGGCGGGGGTCCCGACACCCGGGGCCCCCGCCGATCGGCTGTTTGAGAAGGCAGCGGCGCTGCAGGAGTGTGAACAGAGCTTAGCCCCGCCCAGGCCAGTGATAGTAGTCGTGACGTCACTGGGCCTGCGGTAAACACAGAGAAGGCCGCGGCGCTCCTGCAGCGCCGCTGCCTTCTCAAACAGCTGATCCCGGGTGTCGGACCGCCGCCGATCAGATGCTGATGATCGGCAGCAGTGTCACACTGCAAGATGGTCACTAACGAGCGTTCATATGAACACTCGTTAGCTATCATGTGCTAAAAAAATCAGCAGGTTTAATACAGGCTTTAGTCCCACAAAAAATCCCTTTAACCCCCTAACTGTTTTGCACCAGTCCAGCTCGGGCAGTGTGAAAAGTAGCTAACTGGAGGGGGGAGGGCTGCTTTAGATGGTGATATCTCCTCAATGGTAGCAGCTAGAAACATGCAACTGATCTTGTATGAAAGCTGACAGTCCAGGCTTTCATACAAGACCAAAATGACTAATGACAAATCACTGTTAGAAATCAAGTCTGGAATAATCATGAGTAAAACCTGTTTTTACTTTCACTTTCAGCTGCATTCACAGCGTCCTGATTTCTATCAGTGATATCTTCCTCTGTCCTGAACACATTGCTGTCATTCTGGTATTGTCTGAAAGCTTGGAATATCTGCTTTCAAACAGGTAGTAGCATCTAAAGCCGCCCTCCCCTTCCAGTTAACTACTTTTCCCACCGCTGGCGCTGGCAAAATAGTTAGGGGGTTAAACTGTGTCTGGTCCTGAAGACTATTACCCTGGTTCTGAACTGTTTAAAGGGGTTGTCCCAAGATATGAACTTTCCCTTAATGCAAGTACATGCCAAAACCAGGATGCACACCAAAAAGTAAAATTACTTGACTTCTTGGCGTGCATCCAGTTTTTGGCATGTACTTGTATCAAAGGGGTTATCCAACATCTATAATGCCCCCCAAAATGCCCAGGCACCGCATACAGGTTAGACTTACCTTGCTCCCCAGTACCCGCACGGCCGCCGCTGCATCTCCCCATTGTGTGGATCAAAATATCTGACTATGGGGGGTGGGGTTAGCCAATAGCAGGCCACGACGGGGACAACCCCCCCTCCCCCCACATGTTTTGATCCGCGTGACAGGAAGTGGCAGCCGTGCAGGCATCAGGAGTGAAGCGGGTGACAGGGAACTGGGTAAGTATAACCTGTATGCAGTCCCCGGTCATTATAGGGGTTGGATAACCCCTTTAAGGGGACCTCTATGTATACATGTGGATAGCACCCTTTTTTGGTTTGGTTTTATTAGTGGTGGGGCCCAGCGTACCATTTTGATACAAGATATGAACGTCTGACTGCTAGGATCCTACCGACCACAAGAATGGGAGTCCTGAGTTCCCAGAATGAATTCTCTATGGGACTGCCAGAGACAGCTCCCTGTCTTAGGACAACCCCTTTAAACAGCGGTAAAGAGGGGACTATTTGTTGGCACCCGGCTACAAGACTAAGAATTGAATATATATAAACCACCTAACTGTTTTGCCCGAGTCCAGCTCGGGAAGTGTGAAAAGTAGCTAATTGGAGGGGGGAGGACTGCTTTAGATGGTGATATCTCCTCAATGGTAGCAGCTAGACATGCAACTGGTCTTATATGAAAGCTGGCAGTCCAGGCCATTACAGCTATAGTCCAAGCAACAGAGGAGAAATCACGGTTAGAAATCAAGTCGGGAATAATCTTGAGTAAAATCTGTTTTTACTTTTTCAGTTGCATTCACAGCATCCTGATTTCTATCAGTGATATCTTTCTCTGTCCGGAACATATTACTGCTGTCTTGGTATTATCTGACAGCTTGGAATGTCTGCTTTCAAACAAGATTAGTTGCATGTTTCCAGCTGCCACCATTCAGGAGGTAGCAGCATCTACAGCAGCTCTCCCCCTCCAGTTAGCTACTTTTCCCACTGCTGGAGCTGGACTCTGGTAAAACAGTTAGTGGGTTAACAACCTGACTCCATGACTTACATTTACTGGGGGGTTGTTTTCTACTGCGGCACTGACTGACAACGATAATTCAGTTCTCTTCCGGGACTCGATCTCTACGGGGATTAGGGCCGGTGAAAAGGCCACTCCTACACGCTCGCCTCTTGTGCTGGACTAATCCTGAGCTTTATTAACATCTCTGTATACGGGAGCGAAACTGAAGTGGATTCAGAAATAATTACATTTGACTTGAGATTCCGAGCAAAGCCGCTCCTTCATGAGGAGGAGGAGGGGGTTAAGAGTAAGAAACATGGCGTCCGTCCCTGAAGCTGGGATTATGGAAGAGCCAAGACATAAACATCTCAACGGGACTGTAAGAGAATAGTGTATTCGATACAGACGCCTGAGATTAGTCATAGATCGATGGCGCATAATCCTTGTGTACTGCGCTGATTACTTAACGCAGCCCTGTGCTCCGGTCCAAAGACAGTCGCTGATACAGGTCATATCTGTCTGTCTGCGGCCTCTGCTGGATAACACCGCAGATGGACGGCACATGCACTGGTACTCCTGTCCATCCGCAGTGTTAGGGCCCTTGCACACGACACTATGGTCGGCACTTACCGTCGGGAATTAACAATGTACGCAGAGTGCACACAGGCGGGCAAACTGCCCATAAGAAGCGCTGATCTACAATATGGCGCTGTTTTTTTGTCATACATTATACAATAATCAGGAATAATTGGAATACCATCACACCCCCCCCCCAGATATATGGGGGTATGTGGTGACGACAAACAAGGATTTTTTTTTAGATAAGTAAAAAAAGATGCGACAAAAAAAAGGCAATTGTTTTTCGTTCGATCGCTGTTCACACTGGCCAATGACTGTGAGTGGTTGTTTTGGTGATTATCGACGTCTACATGCCATTTGCCTATAGATAAGTCAGTGGATAAAGTCAGTTTGGTGTCTGTGTGTTCTCTAATTTCCTAATGAGTTGTACACATAAACTTCAGCCAGTATGAACAAGCAGAGCTGCAGTGTAAAGCAGGCAGAGCCTATATACATGACAGCGTATTAGACTACCTGAGACAAACTGGGATCACCGATTGCAGCTGCGACCTGTGCTTAAAAGTCATGTCCCAACTTAGAAACCTATCCTCTATCCAAATGATGGGGAGAAGTGTTTGATTGGTGGGAGTTTGACTGCTGGGAACCCCACGAATAATGTGAACAGGGGTTCTGTGCCCCCCACACGTGAATGGAGCAGCAGTCAGAATGCTGAGAGCTTCTCCGCTCATCTCTATGGGACTGGTGGAGATCAATGGCAGCGTGCCAGCTCAACCACGGCTCCATTCATAAGAGGAGGGGGACACGTTCTCAAGGCACATCTCCTAATAAAGGCCTCTTTACACAGGCCGAATCAGCAGGCAATTATCCGGAACGAACTGTTCATTCCCGATAATTGCCTGCTCGTCAGATGAGGTGCAAGTAGCATTTACATGCAGCAATCAGCTCTGCTGTATCGGTCCCCATAGAGAATCATTGGCGTCTGCTTGTCCATCAGGTGATGGGAAGCACCTTTCTACAGGGCAATTATCGGGAACAAACATTCAGCGGTCAGAAATAATCCCCATACGTAGGTGTCTGTGGCACTTACCACTGAAGAAAGGTCCACATTAACCATTCTGCGGTCATCCAGGTCCACAGGCTGTAATCCAGCCACATTTAGCTTCACGGAAGAGCTGCGGTACACAAAGCTGAGCAGCCAGTCGCCTCTGCCACAAGAACAGGAGACATGTCAGGATAGAGAACTTAACTTTTAGGTCTAAATTCAGAGGTCACAGCTCCATCCGTTTCTGTTACAGAGCGCCGAATACTCTGCTTCCCTTCACACAACCCAAACATTTCTGGATTCCTGCAAACACCACTAGGGGGAGCTCCCTGCATATGGATGTATACATCTCTCCTTAAAGGGGTTGTGCAGTAGCTTAATACTGATGACCCACGCCGATCAGCTTTTTGAATGGTTTGTCACGCTCGTATGAGAGTTGCGTCCTCTTCAAAATTACCTGCAGGTGGCACTGTAATTACTAGTGCTCTGTCTCATTCGAGTGGACAGAAGAGGAAGCTGTAATTACACTGCATCACCTTTACAGTCTAGACGGCACGCAGGTAAACACTGAAGAGGACGCAGCTCTCGCACCAGCACCACAACCTCTTCAAATGGCTGACTGGGGGCGTGCCACGAGTCAGAACACCATTAATCTGATACCGATGACCTAAACTGAGGCTACGTTAACAATATGATACTGCACAACCCCTTTAAATTCAATAATGGCTGTATAATTTCATATATAAAGAGCGGCGGCGTGTATGGACTGGACATAACTGTAACCAAGACTCATCTATAAGAAGATCAGGAAAGCCTCTGAATGTAAACAAGAATGTTCCATTCACTGACAGCAAACAGAGATCGTGATGAGAAATTTGATTACAACGTCCATTAGAAAGCTGCAGAACTTTTCATTATACAATGATTAACCCCTCCCCTCCCTTCCAGAACAGGAATGATACTGTTTTGCACAAGCCCAGCTCAGGCTTCTTAGGCTGCAGGGGGCTCTTTCTCAGGCTAGAATGCAGCTAGAGCCACGCCGAATTTACAACAAGACCAAGAAAGTGGCTCTAGCAGCAATCTAGCCTGGTTTAGAGCAGGCTGTACTTACAGCTACCACTTCAGCCTGTGTGAAGGAGGAGAGAGGGGGCTGGAGGTGGATGAGCGGGCAGCGTGCAGAGACAGGACGATGCTCACAGATCATCCCAGGGAAGGGAAGACATTAAAGCGGTTGTCTCACTTCGGCAAATGACATTTATCATGTAGAGATAGTTAATACAAGGCACTTACTAATGTATTGGGATGGTCCATATTGCCTCCTTTGCTGCCTTGATTCATCACCTTATGCACTGCTTGTTTCTAGGGGTTATGACCACCCTGAAATCCAGCAGCGTTGGTCATGCTTGCACACTATAGGAGAGAGTACCATGCTATGGACACTGCTGTGATCCTGGCCACCAGGAGGGCCAATACTTCTTCCTATAGTGTGCAAGCATGACCACCGCTGCTGGATTTCAGGGTGGTCATAACCCCTAGAAACAAGCAGTGCATAAGGTGATGAATCAAGGCAGCAAAGGAGGCAATATGGACAATCACAATACATTAGAAAGTGCCTCAGTACAGTCTCTGATCGGTAGGGGTCCAACACCCGCTGATCAGCTGTTCGAGAATACATCGGCGCTCACAGTAGAGCTGTGGCCTTCTCTCTGCTTTCTCTAGGCCAGTGACTCACATTTATTGGTCACATGGCCTAGGTGCAGCTCAGCCCCATAGTAGTGAATGGGGCTGGGTGTGATACAATCTACATTGCTGAGCTGCCAGAAGGCTGCGGCACTCAGAGGAGCACCGCGTCCTTCTCAAACGGCTGATCAGCGGGGGACCCTGGTGTCGGACCCCCACCGATCAGATACTGATAACCTATCAGTAGAAAAGTCTTGGAAAAATCTTTTAATACATTATATGTACTCCACAATGTTTCCTACAAAAACTACAACTCATCCTGCAAATTCAAGGTCTCATAAAGCTACATAAAAGTTATGAACACTAGAACAAGGGAAGGGGGAAGGGGGTTGGTAACTGGTCCTTAAAGGGGTTACCCAATAACAAAAAACTCAGGCAGCCCCTGTAAATGTGCTTATATATCAGAAGTGATACTGACATCATCTTCCTGGCCTGGCAGTGACGTTCCATGCACACAGGTTACTGCGCAGCCGTTCACTGTCCTGCACAGGATGTCACTGCTGGGTCCAGTGACTGGCAGCAGAAGTGACCTGTGTGCAGGGAATGTCACCGCTGCAGCCAGGAAAACAAACAGCAGCACAGCGCAGGAAGAGGCATGGGAGCAAAGGGGCGAGTACGGATTCTTTAGTTATTTTAGCACATTTATAAGGGGCTGCCCGAGACTTGAACAGCCCCTTTAAATGGGGTACTTCCATCTCAGACAATGGGGGCAAATCGCTAGGATAGGCCCCCATTTTCTGACAGGTGTGGGTCCCACCTTTGGGAACTGCACCTTTTGTTTCCATTCATTTCTACAGCGCTGGCTCGGCTATTTCTGTCAGTCCCATTGAAGTGAACGGAAGCGGTGGCCGCGCAAGCGTGGTGTGCCCTCCTTCACTTTGCCTGCTCAATTTACACGACAGGTATGGGTCCCCAGAGGTTGGACCCGCACCTATCAGACAATGGGCGCATAGACTAGCGATGTGTATCCATTGTCTGAGATGGGAATACCCCTTTAAGGTTAGAATTAGGCTACTTTCACACCAGCCGTCATGGATCAGCAAAAATGCTTCCGTTACTGATAATACAACCGTCTGCATCCGTTATGAACATTTCCGGTTGTATTATCTGTAACATAGCCCAGACGGATCCGTCATGAACTCCACTAAAAGTCAATGGGGGCGGATGTGTTTTCTATCGTTTCTGAGAAATCGCATCTGTCCCCATTGAAAGTCAGGATGGATCCGTCTTGCTCAGCACCACATTGCGGACAGAAAAACGCTGCTTGCAGCGCTATTCTGTCCAAGATGGGGACACAACCAGGAAGAACGGAATACATTCTGGAGCGCTCCATTTTGTTCAGTTCAGTTTTGTCCCCATTGACAGTGAATGGGGACAAAATGGAAGCGTTTTCCTCCTCTACTGAGATCCTATGATGGATTTCAATACCGGAAAGGGAAAGTGCAGATGTGAAAGTAGCCTTAGTTATGGCATTAAGGGGTTCAATTGCACTTAAAGGGGTTGTCTCATCTTAGACAATGGGGGCATATTGCTAGGATTTGTCCACCGCTGGGACCCGCAACTATGTCAAGATCGGAGGGGAGAGCGCTGTGCCTGGAGGACCCCAGGTTTCCCGAGGTCTGGCCACCACCAGGCGCAGCTCCCCGCTGCTCCCATAGAAATGAATTGGAGCGCTACGTGCATGAGCAGCCTCCGCTCCCATTGATTTCTATTAGCCAACAGAAATAGCTGAGCCAGTGCTCGCCGGCCCTACAGAAATGAATGGAGAGTGGCTGCGCATACGCGGTGCGCCCTCCTTTACTTTGGGGGTTCCATCCACTATATAGTTGCGGGTCCAAGATGAGAATAACCCTTTAAAGCACTTGAGCTTTGCAGACGTAAATTCGAAGTCTACAATTAAAAAAGTGACATTTTCGGGAGGGTTTAATGTGATTGTTGTCGGAGGGGGGTTAAGCGTCATTGGACTGGACTAAAGGGAGATACAGTGCGCAGGACACCCGGCATATTATATAATATATCAGTATCATTATATCTTTTTCAGCCCAGGAATGTATGACATCAGCGTCACATTCCTCCCCCACAATCCCTACGCTCAGATCTATTCTTGGGTTTCTTTAATCAGGGTAATTATTTGTCGCATTATTCATTCTGCAGCGAACAACAAGAGATGATTCAGAGGGAGTGAGAAACAATACACACACATGGATATGGTACATAGTATATATATATATATACACACATATAAGATGATGTCATAGGGTCTACCTGCAGTAGCCATTGATGATCCGGCCGGCTACAACGCGTGTGAGCGGCTTCCATTTCTTCACATCGCCTTCTACGGGGGCTCCCAGCAGCACTACGTCCTCAATGATCCCTTCGGCACCTGCCAGGGGGATATAATCCAGCTTTTCCGTTCACCATTCCAGGGATCAGCCACCTCCGGCACTCCTGCTGTTCTGAAACTACAACTCCCAGAATGCTCCATTTACTTCTATGGGAGTAGAGCATGTTTGCATGCTGAGAGTTGTAGTTTCACAGCAGCTGGACGGCCAGAGGTGGCTCCACTATTCCATAGTAATGTCATACATCACTAATACTTACCGAACAGCATATCTGTTTCTGGGAAAGCTGGGTGACAACCAATATGGCTGCCTCAGGCACTGTCACTCAGCTTTGCTAGACTACCTAGATATACAGTGATATGGAAGCTGGGTCCTAGGAAAGCTGGGTGACAACTAAAATGATCACCAGTACACGACTCAAATAGACTGTCACCCAACTTTCCGGGGCGGCTCTTTAGAAGACTGTGGCTCTTACCTGCCTCCTGTGCCAGCTCCTGCAGACAGAAGTATATGACCCGAGCCCCCAGGCTGAAGCCGATAAGTGTGACCGGGCGCCGTCCCTGAAAGACCAGAACAACTGCGTTATTGTCAAGGTGTGGGTCACACTGGATCTGATGACAACTGCACCCATCATTCACATCTATAAAGTACTTAACTGGGGGGGATGATTATGGAGCCCTAAGACACAAGGACTATTTGGATGGCAGGGGTCATAGTCCCGGAACCCCCACCAATCGGCTGTTTGAGGGGGTCTCAGCACTTGGATGAGGGCTGCAGCCAGTCACAGCGCCATACATTGTATAGTGGCTGTCCTCGGTATTGCAGCTCAATCCTATTTAAGTGGTTCACGAACCTGCACAAAGGCCAATGGACTGATGGACGTGACATCACCAGTCTTCAAACAGCGACGCTGGGAGTGTGACTAACACCTATCATACTAATGACCAATTCTGAGCACACAGTACAGACCAAACGTTTGGACACACCTTCTCATTCAAAGAGTTTTCTGTATTTTCATGACTATAAAATTGTAGATTCACACTGAATGCATCAAAACTACGAATTAACACATGTGGAATTATATACTTAACAAAAAAGTGTGAAACAACTGAAAATATGTCTTATATTCTAGGTTCTTCAAAGTAGCCACCTTTTGCTTTGATTACTGCTTTGCACACTCTTGGCATTCTCTTGATGAGCTTCAAGAGGTAGTCACCTGAAATGGTTTTCATTTCACAGGTGTGCCCTGTCAGGTTTAATAAGTGGGATTTCTTGCCTTATAAATGAGGTTGGGACCATGAGTTGTGTTGGGCAGAAGTCAGGTGGATACACAGCTGATAGTCCTACTGAATAGACTGTTAAAATTTGTATTATGGCAAGAAAAAAGCAGCGAAGTAAAGAAAAACGAGTGGCCATCATTACTTTAAGAAATGAAGGTCAGTCAGTCCGAAAAATTGGGAAAACTTTGAAAGTGTCCCCAAGTGCAGTCGCAAAAACCATAAAGCGCTACAAAGAAACTGGCTCACATGAGGACCGCCCCAGGAAAGGAAGACCAAGAGTCACCTCTGCTGCGGAGGATAAGTTCATCCGAGTCACCAGCCTCAGAAATCGCAGGTTAACAGCAGCTCAGATTAGAGACCAGGTCAATGCCACACAGAGTTCTAGCAGCAGACACATCTCTACAACAACTGTTAAGAGGAGACTGTGTGCAGCAGGCCTTCATGGTGGAAACCACTGCTAAGGACAGGCAACAAGCAGAAGAGACTTGTTTGGGCTAAAGAACACAAGGAATGGACATTAGACCAGTGGAAATCTGTGCTTTGGTCTGATGAGTCCAAATTTGAGATCTTTGGTTCCAACCACCGTGTCTTTGTGCGACGCAGAAAAGGTGAACGGATGGACTCTACATACCTGGTTCCCACCATGAAGCATGGAGGAGGAGGTGTGATGGTGTGGGGGGGCTTTGCTGGTGACACTGTTGGGGATTTATACTGAACCAGCATGGCTACCACAGCATCTTGCAGCGGCATGCTATTCCATCCGGTTTGCGTTTAGTTGGACCATCATTTATTTATCAACAGGACAATGACCCCAAACGCACCTCCTGTATGAAAATACAGAAAACTCTTTGAATGAGAAGGTGTGTCCAAACCTTTGGTCTGTACTGTAGGTCATTAAGAATATTACATCCGGAGAACCCCTTTAATGACCAGAGCGTTCTGGTCTTTTAGGAAAAATTTTGCACGTGATGGTGGACCGGCCAGAACTCTTTTTTTAATTTCCTAGACTAGTAAAATTATTTTTACAGCTTCTTTATTCCATGACACATGGGGATTTTAAAGTGACTGGCTACGACCATCATGTAGGACGTTGGGCCGCACATCTCGGCCGCACATCAAATAAAAAGTGGTGGGAAGCATCAGAGACTAAACCGCTGACCTTTTATTACGTGAGTAAGGGGTCTTTTACACCTCAATCTTCTCCTCTGTCACCCAATCTACTTCCACTAGATTACAGAATTGTCAAGCCTATGATATAGATCAGGGATGGCCAACCTGTGGCTCTCCAGCTGTTGCAAAACTACAATTCCCAGCATGCCCAGACTGCCTACAGCTATCGGCCTACAGCAAGACATGGTGGGCGTTGTAGCCACAGGTTGGCCATGCCTGATATAGAAATATATATAATGGCTCAAGCCCAGGAACACACACCACAGCTGCACAGTGCATGGTCTTAAAGTGGTTTTCCAAGATAGTTTACTGATGACCTACCCAGAGGTCCAACATCCGGGACCCCTGGCGATAAGATGTTTGAGAAGGCACCGGTGGTCTCAGTAGTGGGTTAAAACAAATCTCACCACAGGCCAATTGAGGGCTCTAAAACCTGTGACTTGACCACTGAGGCTTTCACTTGATTCGCCTGCTTTACATGCGCCGATGATAGGGTCATTTATCAGGATGGATTTTAAAGGGCATCTGTCAGCAGTTTTGTCCCTATGACACTGGCTGACTTGTTACATGTGCACTTGGCAGCTGAAGACATCTGTGTTGGTCCCATGTTCATATGTGTCCACATTGCTGAGAAAAATGATGTTTTATTATATGCAAATGAGCCTCTAGGAGCAACGGGGGCGTTACCATTACACCTAGAGGCTCTGCTCTCTCTGCAACTGCCGCGCCCTCTCCACGTTGAGTGACAGGACCAGGAATGATCACCTTTACACTGCCTGGCCCTGTCAATCAAAGTAGAGAGAGCAGAGCCTCTAGGTGTAATGGTAACGCCCCCATTGCTCCTAGAGGCTCATTTGTATATAATAATGGGCTCGCTGACACCCACACAGCTGTGCCTGACCAAGTGCCTGCACAGAGAATAGCAGAGACGTGCCAGAAGTAGCCGCGTTTAATCCGCACTCCGCGCCGCGATCATCGGTTTTCAGCTAAGAGGACATATGGTCATTAAAGAGACGGCTGTCAAGAAATGAAATCAAGCGTGTGCAAGACGTCGGGAGAAGCAACCCCCCCCCAACTGCAAGTGCCTGACCCCCTCATACACACAGTGATTCATCAAGCCTTCCCACGTGTATCTGCATAGAGAGATGTACTGCAGTGTGCACGGTGCTGGCAGGACCACCGAGGGTTACAGGCCCCCCCCAACAGAAAGAAGACGAGACATGATGAAAGAGACAGCCGGAGAGAAATGCATTAAGGTGATAAGAGACAGGCGAGGTCCGAGAACCCCCAATTTAGGAAGAAGCAGACAATCATTTAATGTGTATGGGGGGCCCCCGACAGCAGATGAGGCTGGGATCGGGCAGATGGATTTAAACGTGTCCAATCCTTTTGTTCTCTAGGAGATAAGCTCAGGCAGGCTTGGCTGAGCCGAGAGTGCATGTGTATGGGGGCGTCGAGAGAGCGGCACAAGTGACAGTTATCTAATGTGTATGGCGAGACAGTAAGACGTGGCAGACTGTCTTTATCTCAGATGCTGCAGTCTCACGTTATCTCGTGGTCACGCTCTCATTCTGACACTCGCCCGTGTCTTGTGGCCATGGGGAACCTTCTGTCTTACAAATGTTGAAAGCATATAAGAGACTCACATAGAGAGACAAAGCAGAAAGTGAGAAAGAGACTGCAAGATGTGGGGGAAAGATATGAAAGAGACTGCAAGATGTGGGGGAAAGATATGAAAGAGACTGTAAGATGTGGGGGAAAGATATGGAAGAGACTGCAAGATGTGGGGGAAAGATATGAAAGAGACTGTAAGATGTGGGGGAAAGATATGGAAGAGACTGCAAGATGTGGGGGGAAAGATATGGAAGAGACTGCAAGATGTGGGGGAAAGATATGGAAGAGACTGCAAGATGTGGGGGAAAGATATGGAAGAGACTGCAAGATGTGGGGGAAAGATATGGAAGAGACTGCAAGATGTGGGGGAAAGATATGGAAGAGACTGCAAGATGTGGGGGAAAGATATGAAAGAGACTGTAAGATGTGGGGGAAAGATATGAAAGAGACTGTAAGATGTGGGGGAAAGATATGGAAGAGACTGCAAGATGTGGGGGAAAGATATGGAAGAGACTGCAAGATGTGGGGGAAAGATATGGAAGAGACTGCAAGATGTGGGAGAAAGATATGGAAGAGACTGCAAGATGTGGGGGGGAAGAGACTGCAAGATGTGGGAGAAAGATATGAAAGAGACTGCAAGATGTGGGGGAAAGATATGAAAGAGACTGCAAGATGTGGGAGAAAGATATGAAAGAGACTGCAAGATGTGGGAGAAAGATATGAAAGAGACTGCAAGATGTGGGAGAAAGATATGAAAGAGACTGCAAGATGTGGGGGAAAGATATGAAAGAGACTGCAAGATGTGGGAGAAAGATATGAAAGAGACTGCAAGATGTGGGGGAAAAGAGACTGCAAGATGTGGGGGAAAGATATGGAGAGACTCCAAGATGTGGGGGAAAGATATGGAAGAGACTGCAAGATGTGGGGGAAAGATATGGAAGAGACTGTAAGATGTGGGGGAAAGATATGGAAAAGACTGCAAGATGTGGGGGAAAGATATGGAAGAGACTGCAAGATGTGGGGGAAAGATATGGAAGAGACTGTAAGATGTGGGAGAAAGATATGGAAGAGACTGCAAGATGTGGGGGAAAAGATATGGAAGAGACTGCAAGATGTGGGGGAAAGATATGGAAGAGACTGCAAGATGTGGGGGAAAGATATGGAAGAGACTGCAAGATGTGGGGGAAAGATATGGAAGAGACTGCAAGATGTGGGGGAAAGATATGGAAGAGACTGCAAGATGTGGGGGAAAGATATGGAAGAGACTGCAAGATGTGGGGGAAAGATATGAAAGAGACTGTAAGATGTGGGGGAAAGATATGAAAGAGACTGTAAGATGTGGGGGAAAGATATGGAAGAGACTGCAAGATGTGGGGGAAAGATATGGAAGAGACTGCAAGATGTGGGGGAAAGATATGGAAGAGACTGCAAGATGTGGGAGAAAGATATGGAAGAGACTGCAAGATGTGGGGGGGAAGAGACTGCAAGATGTGGGAGAAAGATATGAAAGAGACTGCAAGATGTGGGAGAAAGATATGAAAGAGACTGCAAGATGTGGGGGAAAAGAGACTGCAAGATGTGGGGGAAAGATATGGAAGAGACTCCAAGATGTGGGGGAAAGATATGGAAGAGACTGCAAGATGTGGGGGAAAGATATGGAAGAGACTGTAAGATGTGGGGGAAAGATATGGAAGAGACTCCAAGATGTGGGGGAAAGATATGGAAAAGACTGCAAGATGTGGGAGAAAGATATGGAAGAGACTGCAAGATGTGGGGGAAAAGATATGGAAGAGACCGAGGAATAAAACAGAAAACCACCGGTCGCCTCTGTGCACATGAAGGATCCTTGACTCCGGGTCACTCCCTGACCGCACAGAGACGTCTTCTCCTCCCCCTCCTTACCTGCTGCCTCCTCAGCAGTATATGCGCCAGGTGTTTTCCTATTTCAGCAGAACGACTGAGACACACACCCCAGGGGTTATCAATGACACTGGCCACAGTGATGAGGGAGGCCGGCCACGTCAGGGCTGTCACTATACCTGCAGACAAGGCAGAATACAGGCTGTAATCAGGATCAGTACAGGATAAGTAATGTATGTACACAGTGACTGCACCAGCAGAATAGTGAGTGCAGCTCTGGAGTATAATACAGGATGCAGGGGCGTAGCTATAGGGGGTGCAGAGGTAGCAGTCGCTACCAGGCCCAGGAGTCAAAGGGGGCCCAAAGACCCTTGTGCCACATAAGAAGACACACAAAGTACTGAGGGAAGGGGGGCCCAAGCTGAACTCTTGCACCAGGGCCCATGAGCCTTTAGCTACACCCCTGACAGGATGTATACATAAAATACAACCGCACACTGCTGCCAGATAAAGCACAAAATGCCATAATGATAGAGTATTCCAAAGCTCATGCTATGCTTGTTTGATAAATAGAGACTCTTGGCAAATATATTTTGTACAAATTTATCTGAGCCCATTCACCGGATCGTCAAGGTGGTCTCTGCAGAATGGGAACCTAACACTATGTCCTACCTGTTATGTGCCAGTCTTGGCTTCCATATAATCAGGGGGTGTTTTGTTCCACACGCATGTAATGTCCACTTGCCTTTTGCCATTTCTGGTGCTTCAAAGGCCTCCCTTAGTTCAGGAGTGCAGACACTAACATGCATGCCGAATCAATATATCATTATGGCATTTTGTGCTTTATCTGGTAGCAGTGTGCGGTTGTATTTTATGTATTTTCCTTTGACATGTATTTAGCCATACCAACCAGCACCTGCACTCTGGGATGTGCTGACTGAAATCTCCTTTTTTTCTTTGTAAGTTTGTACTGGAGGTATGGCTACTCCATTTGGTCATGCACTCCTGACCAGCCCATTTGCCCCACAGGTGGTTTTTAATCAGTGCAACTATAAATCCGAGTGATTCGGCATGCATGTTAGTGTCTGCACTCCTGAACTAAGGGAGGCCTTTGAAGCACCAGAAATGGCAAAAGGCAAGTGGACATTACATGCATGTGGAACAAAACACCCCCTGATTATATGGAAGCCAAGACTGGCACGTAACAGGTAGGACATAGTGTTAGGTTCCCATTCTGCAGAGATCACCTTGACGATTGTGGTGAATGGGCTCAGATAATTTTGTACAAAATATATTTGCCAAGAGTCTCTATTTATCAAACAAGCATAGCATGAGCTTTGGAATACTATATCACTATGGCATTTTGTGCTTTATCTGGTAGCGGTGTGCGGTTGTATTTTATGTATTCTCCTTTGACATGTATTTAGCCATAGCAACCAGGCGATGTGCTGACTGAAATACAGGATGTAACTCAGGATCAGTACAGGATAAGTAATGTAATGTACACAGTGACTCCACCAGCAGAATAGTAAGTGCAGCTCTGGAGTATAATACAGGATGTAACTCAGGATCAGTACAGGATAAGTAATGTAATGTATGTACACAGTGACTCCACCAGCAGAATAGTAAGTGCAGCTCTGGAGTATAATACAGGATGTAACTCAGGATCTGTACAAGATAAGTAATGTAATGTATGTACACAGTGACTGCACCAGCAGAATAGTGAGTGCAGCTCTGGAGTATAATACAGGATATAACTCAGGATCAGTACAGGATAAGTAATGTATGTACACAGTGACTGCACCAGCAGAATAGTGAGTGCAGCTCTGGAGTATAATACAGAATGTAACTCAGGATCAGTACAGGATAAGTAATGTATGTACACAGTGACTGCACCAGCAGAATAGTGAGTGCAGCTCTGGAGTATAATACAGGATGTAACTCAGGATCAGTACAGGATAAGTAATGTAATGTATGTACACAGTGACTGCACCAGCAGAATAGTGAGTGCAGCTCTGGAGTATAATACAGAATGTAACTCAGGATCAGTACAGGATAAGTAATGTATGTACACAGTGACTCCACCAGCAGAATAGTGAGTGCAGCTCTGGAGTATAATACAGGATATAACTCAGGATCAGTACACGATAAGTAATGTATGTACACAGTGACTGCACCAGCAAAATAGTGAGTGCAGCTCTGGAGTATAATATAGGATGTAACTCAGGATCAGTACAGGATAAGTAATGTAATGTATGTACACAGTGACTCCACCAGCAGAATAGTGAGTGCAGCTCTGGAGTATAATATAGGATGTAACTCAGGATCAGTACAGGATAAGTAATGTAATGTATGTACACAGTGACTGCACCAGCAGAATAGTGAGTGCAGCTCTGGAGTATAATACAGAATGTAACTCAGGATCAGTACAGGATAAGTAATGTATGTACACAGTGACTCCACCAGCAGAATAGTGAGTGCAGCTCTGGAGTATAATACAGAATGTAACTCAGGATCAGTACAGGATAAGTAATGTATGTACACAGTGACTGCACCAGCAGAATAGTGAGTGCAGCTCTGGAGTATAATACAGGATATAACTCAGGATCAGTACAGGATAAGTAATGTAATGTATGTACACAGTGACTCCACCAGCAGAATAGTAAGTGCAGCTCTGGAGTATAATACAGAATGTAACTCAGGATCTGTACAAGATAAGTAATATAATGTATGTACACAGTGACTGTACCAGCAGAATAGTGAGTGCAGCTCTGGAGTACAATACAGGATGTAACTCAGGATCAGTACAGGATAAGTAATGTATGTACACAGTGACTCCACCAGCAGAATAGTGAGTGCAGCTCTGGAGTATAATACAGGATATAACTCAGGATCAGTACACGATAAGTAATGTATGTACACAGTGACTGCACTAGCAGAATAGTGAGTGCAGCTCTGGAGTATAATACAGGATGTAACTCAGGATCAGTACAGGATAAGTAATGTATGTACACAGTGACTGCACCAGCAGAATAGTGAGTGCAGCTCTGGGATATAATACAGGATGTACCTCAGGATCAGTACAGGATAAGTAATGTAATGTATGTACACAGTGACTGCACCAGCAAAATAGTGAGTGCAGCTCTGGAGTATAATACAGGATGTAACTCAGGATCAGTACACGATAAGTAATGTATGTACACAGTGACTCCACCAGCAGAATAGTGAGTGCAGCTCTGGAGTATAATACAGAAGGTAACTCAGGATCAGTACAGGATAAGTAATGTATGTACACAGTGACTCCAACATCCCATTTTATTTGGCCAGTCTCAGACATAGTGCGGCCTTACCTGATAAGATGGTGTATTTCAGGGCTTCCTGCGCCACAATATTCACCAGACCATTCAGTAAGGTATCCAGTGCGTTTCCGAGCTCCATGAGGTATTTAGACTCCCACGCCAGGCAGTACTGTTCAGTAGAGTGCAGTAGACTCTGCCACGGGGCAGCAAAACTCCCTAATCAGGATATTAAGACATTACACACGGTCCGCCTATCTCGTCCGGATGCTGCACTGTCAGAAAACGACAACACTCACCATATTTTCCAGTGGAGAGCCACCCAGTGATGGCGATGGATATGTGGAGCTGACACCCACCAGTCAGCGGTAAAAACTCAAACTCCTCTATGGCTCCAACACGTTTCTTCATCTTATAACCTGAGACAAGGAGGAGGCCATCTTGTGAGAATCAGATTCATCACTCAGCTAACAGATAAAGAGCCTTAATGGTGTTGTGTCACTTCAGTAAGTGGCATTTATCATGTAGAGAAAGTTACTACAAGACACTTACTAATGTATTGTGATTGTCAATATTGCCTCCTTTGCTGGCTGGATTCATTTTTCCATCACATTATACACTGCTTGTTTCTATGGTTACGACCACCCTGCAATCCATCAGTGGTGGTCGTGCTGATGCCAGAAAAGGAGGCAATATGGATAATAACAATACATTAGTAAGTGCCTTTTATTACCTTTGTGTACATGATAAATGCCACTTGCTGACGTGACATAACCCCTTTAACCACCTAACTGTTTTGCCCAAGTCCAGCTCGGGCAGTGGGAAAAGTAGCTAACTGGAGGAGGGAGGGCTGCTTTAGATGGTGATATCTACACAATGGTAGCAGCTAGAAAATTGCAACTGGTCTTGTTTGAAAGCTGCCAGTCCAGGCTTTCATACAAGACCAAAAGTCAGCTAAAGTCCAAGCAACAGAGGAAAAATCACTGTTAGAAATCAAGTCGGGAATAATTGCCAGTAAAACCTGTTTTTACTTTCACTTTTAGCTGCATTCACAGCATCCCGATTTCTATCAGTGGTATCTTCCCCTGTCCTGAACATATTGCTGTCAGGTATTGTCTGAAAGCTTGGAATGCCTGCTTTCAAACAAGACCAAGTGCATGTTTCTAGGTGCTACCATTCAGGAGAAAGCAGTATCTAAAGCAGTCCTCCCCCCTCCAGTTAGCTACTTTTCCCACTGCTGGAGCTGGACTCTGGCAAAACAGTTAGGGGGTTAAAGGGGTTTTCTGGGATTTGATAACTGATGACCTATCGGTGGTCTGAAAATCAGGACCCACCACGATCAGCTGTATGAGAAGGCACCGGGGCTCGCAGTAGTGCCGCAGCCTTCTCTCAGCTTACCAAGCACAGCGCTGTCCATTGTATAGTGGCCGTGCTTGGTACTGCAGCTCAGCCCCATACACTTAAATAGGGCTGAGCAGCGCCTAGACCATGTGACCAATGAATGAACGTGATGTCACCTGACTTAGGTAAAGCTGAGAGATTGCCACAGCGCTAATGCGAGCTCCGATGCCTTCTTGGCGAGGGTCCTGGATGTCGGACCCCCATTGATCAGATACTGATGACCTATCCAGAGGGTAGGTCATCAGTTAAAAAATCTTGGAATACCCCTTTAAATCTGGGGGCCAGTCATTTCAATATTTTACATAGGATACCATGACTGTAGCATCCATGGGCCTGTCAGTCTGATTACCACTGACCTGTCAACCCGGCTCCAGCTGCTCCGAATAGAGACGCCATGATAGCAATGCCAGCGGTGGACCCCAGAGCAGCAGCCCCTGCGCTCCCAATGATTGTGGCAGCTCCTGCGGCTACAAGCGGAGCTGCCAGTCCTCCCGTCAAACCTGTTTTGGGAAATAAAATAGGTGAGAGACGTCACAGGAAGCAGCCAGGTCATGTAACGACAAGATGGCGGAGCATTATGACCCTCACCTATAACCGTCCCTCCGCCCACCGTGGCCAGGCCTATGAGCAGATACCTCTTCATCTTCTTCCGACTTTCCTTCTTCCTGCGAGACGCCTGCACCGACCTGAAATACAGCGCAGATCGTTAGTTATAACCAAGATGAAACACTTGGGCTGCCACCCAGCTTTCCCAAGAACTGACGACTTATTTCCCATTTTAAGGGAAGTTTAACCAGTTCACTGCCGGAGTGACCCGGTCCTCGGGTGAAGAACCTTTACAAACAAAGACATTCAGAGTCACGGAGGAGATAATAATGGCTGCTATTATTGCAGGAGCGCTCCTGACGTGAACAATCTGTGTACAAACAAATGAAGCCGACGAGAAAACAAGCAGAATAATTACAGCCGGGAATCGCAGGGCGCCTTCGAAAAGACGCACAGTCAGGAGTCGACAAACACAATAACGCCGGAGGAGGACGGGGAACAGAGCAAAATCCTCCAACGCCAGAGAGTAATGAGAATAAGTAAAAGTTACAAATGTACCAGGAGCAAACAAAGGGTTTACAGGGGGAAGTCTCCAAACAGCTCTATAATACACAGTGTGTACTGTAATACAGGGATCAGCAACCTCCGGCACTCCAGCTGTTGTGAAACTACAATTCCCAGCATGCTCCATTTATTTCTATGGGTGTTTAGAGAATGGCAGGGTAGGTATGCATGCTGGGAGTTGTAGTTTCACAACAGCTGGAGTGCCGGAGGTTGCTGATCCCTGCTGTAATGTATAAAATAGCACAAAGAAGAAGACACACAACGGCCTTAAAGAACAACTCCAGCCACTAATAATACAGTATAAGTAATAACTCAGGGTGATGCACAGACTTCATATTGTGCCTATTATGGAAGATGTTTTCTGTGCTCACTGCTCCCCCTAGTGAGTAATGGAAAGGTACTGACAACTGCTTTGAAAACATTTCTGACTTCCAAAACATTTTGAAACCATACAGGGCCTATAATACAGCTCCTATGTACAAGAATATAACCGCTATAACACTGCTCCTATATACAAGAATATAACTACTAGAATACTGCTCCTATGTACAAGAATATAACCGCTATAACACTGCTCCTATGTACAAGAATATAACTACTAGAATACTGCTCCTATGTACAAGAATATAACTACTATAATACTGCTCCTATGTACAAGAATATAACTACTATAATACTGCTCCTATGTACAAGAATATAACTACTATAATACTGCTCCTATGTACAAGAATATAACTACTATAATACTGCCTCCTATATACAAGAATATAACCGCTATAATACCGCTCCTATGTACAAGAATATAACCGCTATAACACTGCTCCTATATACAAGAATATAACTACTAGAATACTGCCTCCTATGTACAAGAATATAACTACTATAATACTGCTCCTATGTACAAGAATATAACTACTATAATACTGCTCCTATGTACAAGAATATAACTACTATAATACTGCCTCCTATATATAGAATATAACTACTATAATACTGCTCCTATGTACAAGAATATAACTACTATAATACTGCCTCCTATAATACAAGAAATACTACTATAATACTGCTCCTTAAAATAACTACTATAATACTGCTCCTATGTACAAGAATATAACTACTATAATACTGCTCCTATGTACAAGAATATAACTACTATAATACTGCTCCTATGTACAAGAATATAACTACTATAATACTGCTTCTATGTACAAGAATATAACTACTATAATACTGCCTCCTATATACAAGAATATAACTACTATAATACTGCCTCCTATGTATAAGAATATAACTACTATAATACTGCCTCCTATACACAAGAATATAACTACTATAATACTGCCTCCTATGTATAAGAATATAACTACTATAATACTGCCTCCTATGTACAAGAATATAACTACTATAATACTGCTCCTATGTACAAGAATATAACTACTATAATACTGCTCCTATGTACAAGAATATAACTACTATAATACTGCCTCCTATATACAAGAATATAACCACTATAATACCGCTCCTATGTACAAGAATATAACCGCTATAACACTGCTCCTATATACAAGAATATAACTACTAGAATACTGCCTCCTATATACAAGAATATAACTACTAGAATACTGCTCCTATGTACAAGAATAGAACTACTATAATACTGCCTCCTATGTACAAGAATATAACTACTATAATACTGCTTCTATGTGCAAGAATATAACTACTATAATACTGCTGCTATGTACAAGAATATAACTACTATAATACTGCTCCTATGTACAAGAATATAACTACTACAATACTGCTCCTATGTACAAGAATATAACTACTATAATACTGCTCCTATGTACAAGAATATAACTACTATAATACTGCCTCCTATTTACAAGAATATAACTACTATAATACTGCCTCCTATGTACAAGAATATAACTACTATAATACTGCTCCTATGTACAAGAATATAACTACTATAATACTGCCTCCTATATACAAGAATATAACTACTATAATACTGCTCCTATGTACAAGAATATATCTACTATAATACCGCTCCTATGTACAAGAATATAACTACTATAATACTGCTCCTATGTACAAGAATATAACTACTATAATACTGCCTCCTATGTACAAGAATATAACTACTATAATACTGCTCCTATGTACAAGAATATAACTACTATAATACTGCCTCCTATATACAAGAATATAACCACTATAATACCGTTCCTATGTACAAGAATATAACAGCTATAACACTGCTCCTATATACAAGAATATAACTACTATAATACTGCCTCCTATGTACAAGAATATAACTACTATAATACTGCTCCTATGTACAAGAATATAACTACTATAATACTGCCTCCTATGTACAAGAATATAACTACTATAATACTGCTCCTATGTACAAGAATATAACTACTATAATACTGCCTCCTATATACAAGAATATAACCACTATAATACCGTTCCTATGTACAAGAATATAACAGCTATAACACTGCTCCTATATACAAGAATATAACTACTATAATACTGCCTCCTATGTACAAGAATAAATAAACTACTAATACTGCTCCTATGTACAAGAATATAACTACTATAATACTGCCTCCTATGTACAAGAATATAACTACTATAATACTGCCTCCTATGTACAAGAATATAACTACTATAATACTGCTCCTATGTACAAGAATATAACTACTATAATACTGCTCCTATGTACAAGAATATAACTACTATAATACTGCTCCTATGTACAAGAATATAACTACTATAATACTGCCTATGTACAAGAATATAACTACTATAATACTGCTCCTATGTACAAGAATATAACTACTATAATACTGCCTCCTATATACAAGAATATAACTACTATAATACTGCCTCCTATATACAAGAATATAACTACTATAATACTGCTCCTATATACAAGAATATAACTACTATAATACTGCTCCTATGTAGAAGAATATAACTACTATATTACTGCCTCCTATGTACAAGAATATAACTACTATAATACTGCTCCTATGTACAAGAATATAACTACTATAATACTGCCTCCTATATACAAGAATATAACTACTATAATACTGCCTCCTATATACAAGAATATAACTACTATAATACTGCTCCTATATACAAGAATATAACTACTATAATACTGCTCCTATGTACAAGAATATAACTACTATAATACTGCTCCTATGTACAAGAATATAACTACTATAATACTGCTCCTATGTACAAGAATATAACTACTATAATACTGCTCCTATGGATTAGAATATGCATGTGAATGGGGTAGAAGGGTTTTATATCTGACTTGAGTTGCTCTTTAAGACAAATTCACGTAGACACATAAGATATGATGAAGCAGTCGTGCAGTTACGTACCTTGGCGGCGGCTCCTTGTATGGCAGCACAGTGAGTAGAGACAATGTTATTGGACGGTATAATATCACAGTAATTATTATATAACACAGTGCAGTACGTAGGGTGGTATCTATTCTTATGCCCAGGCCTTGCACGTTGTTCCTCATTATTGATCAGTTATTGGGGTAATGGTAACTAACGTCCGTGATAAAGTCGTGTGATTTATCTCGTCATCGTCGTCACATCTCCACACAATGCGCCATAAATCATCACTCGGATCAATAGTACCAGTCAGTAATGGCAAAAACACCAGATAGCGGGATGTTTTTCTGTGAACATGTGAGGAGCTCGGCCAGGAAAAGACCTGCTGCAGCACGTCCCGGGCTCGTTACATTACATGAGCTGTAAAATCCTGGGGACGCCCATTAACCCCTTCCGTTTTTTTCACTCCCACCCTCTAAGAACTATTTTTTACACATGAATTTTCATGGTGGATTTAGAATGGTGGCGACGCCAACTCCAAATGTTAGCTGAAGGTCTGTGTCTGTGTTTATGTCTTAAAACAAAAAAAAAAACCTAGCATGCTAAAGCAATGGCGCATTTTCAAGCGTTCCTTAATGCTCTTTTCCATAGGGAAAGAAAATGCAGTTTACACGTTAACACAAAAACACCACTAATAAAACCATAAAAAAATGTGTTTTTATGGAGCTTTTTGGTGGTAATTTGTCTGTGAAGGTCTCACGCTACGGGTCATTATTTATATAGTTTTCAATGTTTTATTACTTAAAGGGGTTGTGCAGGATAAGGAAAACATCATCCAAAAACATCACCATCCCTGTCCGCAGCTCTGCTCTGTTGTCTCCAATGGAGTTGATCTGCAGATAGAAGATATGGGCTAGGGCTGAAACGACTGCTCGATGTCATCGAGTAACTCGACACAAAAAAGAAATTGTTCTATACAAATTTTCTGCATCGAAGTTTTGTTTGTGTCATGTGACCACGGAGCGGGAGTGAAGCGCTTGCTATTACTCACCGCTCTGTGGTCACCCGCCGGCCCGCGCGGTGCACAAGCAGGACGCTCTGGGGGGACAAGCAGGAGGCTCTGGGGGGGGGGGGCAATCTAGAGGCTCTGGGGGGGGGCAATCAGGAGGCTCGGGGGGGGCAAGCAGGAGGCTCGGGGGGGGGCAAGCTGGAGGCTCGGGGGGGGGGGCAAGCTGGAGGCTCGGGGGGGGGGGGGGGCGGGGGCAAGCTGGAGGCTCTGGACCATTCAGGAGATATCACCATCTAAAGCAGCCCTCCCCCTTCTAGTTAGCTACTTTTTCCACTGCCCGAGCTGGACTCGGGCAAAACAGTTAGGTGGTTAAGATCGGGGCAATTATAGGGGAGGAATGTCTCTAGAACTGCTTGTTCCTGATAATTACCCTATTAAAATGAGAGCATTGCTGATGTGGACATCAAAATCACTGCTGGGGCAGCAGATTGTGTGGTCTAAACAGGGATCTGCTAGCCAGAAACAATGACCTACTGCTATTGCTTGCCCCCATATACAGGAGATACCTGCTCTGACAAACAGGCAATAGTCGGGAACACACAGTTTGCTCCCGATAATTGCCCGTTGCATAAAGGAACCTTTAGCCAATGGTCAGCCTTAGATCAAACACAATATGGACAACACTAGGGTGCAGACACGGACTGGCAGTGTCCCTGCTCCGGCCACGTTTGAGGAAACCCTACACTGCGATATCGTATCAGGGCAGGACAGTCCATCCCGTTATCAGCCGTCTCCGGATACGAGGCCCACGCCCTGTATAATCTGTGGAGGTCAAGGCTGTGTAATCAACACTCAATTAGGCTGCTGTATGTAGCTATATTATGTGTGTGACAGTGCATCGCCCCCACCCCTCCACCTTGGATAAGAGGGATCAATGGCGGTTTCATTGATTAATGGAGACAAAAACAGCACTATAAAGAGACAATCTACAGAGGCAATGGGGCCATGATCAGTATCTAGTACCGCTATATATAGTAAACCGATCAATGTTGTTTAAAGGTCCTTTTAGACGGGAAGATACAGCAGACGACTGTCAGGAAGAAAGTGTTCCTTCCCGGCAATGACCTGCCTGTCAGTAAAGGAGACCTCTGCTATTACATGCAGCGATCTCCTCCACAGTATGGGGAGTAGTGATCGCTAATGGCATCGCTCGTCCCCTTACAGACTCGTTTGCTGGCGGCAGTGCGTGATTAGACTACACAATTTGCTGCCATAAAAAGACGTGTTTTTTTGGATCACACTTTAAAGGGGTTTAAATGCTGCACCATACGCCCGGGCCCCTCACACACAATGTATTTACCTTGCTTCCCGGCCCCCACATCACTCCTGGTCCCCGCTGCTTCTCCCAGTGCGCGGATGAAAACATCCGGTGTCGGTGGGGGGCAGCAGCAGCCAATGGCAGGCGGGGACGAGCCTCCCTAGTGTCACCCGCGATGCTAAGGAAGCTCGGCCCCGTCTGCCACCAAACCCGACAACGGATATTTTCATCTGTGCACGGGGAGAAGCAGTGGCGGATGTGCGGGGACCAGGAGCAATGCGGGTGCCGGGGAGCAAGGTAAGTACTTTGTGTGTGAGGGGCCCGGGCGTATGGTGAAGCATTTCAGAGGTTGGGTAACCCCTTTAACCCCCTAACTGTTCTGCTGGAGTCTAGCTCGGGCAGTGGGAAAAGTAGCTAACTGGAGGGGGAGGGCTGCTTTAGATGGTGATATCTCCTCAGTGGTAGCAGCTAGACATGCAATTGGTCTTGTCTGAAAGCTGACAGTCCAGGCTTTCATACAAGACCAAAATGACAGCTAAAGTCCAAGCAACAGAGGAGAAATCACTGTTAGAAATCAAGTCGAGAATAATCGCAAGTAAAACCTGTTTTTACTTTCATTTTCATTGCATTTATAGCATCCCGATTTCTATCAGTGATATTTTTCTCTGTCCTGAACATATTGCTGTTATGCATTTGGTATTGTCTGAAAGCTTGGAATGTCTGCTTTCAAACAAGATCAGTTGCATGTTTCTAGCTGCTACCATTCAGGAGGTAGCAGCATCTGACACAGCCCTCCCCCCTCCAGGTAGCTACTTTTCCCACTGCTGGAGCTGCACTCTGGCAAAACAGTTAAGGGGTTAAATGGAATGTGTCATCAGAAAATGACCTATGGTATATATCACGTTTTCAGACTATGAATCATTTTATTTTTTTGTGAGTTTTTTATTTTTATTTTACAGCTGTATTAAAAATGTATATAATCCTGTAGTTTTTGCTCTGGCCATTAGGCCTAATAATAGATCAAGATTTCCTGTTACCTGTACAGGTAACTTTTCAGCAGCTATCTTATCATCATCACAGGCAGGATTACAATGACAGATATCACCTCTGCACAGATAACACAGGACCCACCATTCACAATAGGTGATGTCACAGCTTATCTACTTCCCATCCCTGTACAATGACTTCTGCATGGCAATTCTGCCAGCGGTCGCGTCTATTCTGGCTTCTATTCTTTTCAAAGGGGGGCAGCACTTAAGATAGAAGAGCCGTGGTTTAAAGCCGACATGTACCTTCTTGGCACGGTCACTCCCCATGATCTTCAGCGCTGTCTCCGACAGAAAAGAACGTGAGGCAGAAAGGACACGACTGCCGGCAGAACTTTGGCTTGGGTGTCCATACCATAATTTCATGGCGGGGAAAAAAAACGCAGTGTGAATGGGCCCTAAGACCTTCAGCCAACATCTGGAAGTGTTTTTTTTACCACAAGAAATGCTGCAAAAAACACTACTAAACATGCAAAAGTGCTCAGCGAAAAACTACTGTGTGAACCCCCACTAAGGGTGAATTCACACGCTGCAGACATTTCTGCAATTATTTCTTTTATCTCTATGGGAGCGCAGAACTGATTTTTAGCCCCAAATATTTTTACAGCAAATCTGCCGCTTGTGACCATACCCTAAAGCTTGCCCCACACATTGGACCACCCAATGTATATGGGGCCCCCCCAACTCTCCTCCGATGGAAGATGTCAGGGAGGACAAGGATCAGACAGGTCATGCCAAAGGAAATAAGCCACCACCAGAGGTGCCTGGCAATGGTTTACTTCACTCTACCCACTCAGTACACATGCATGCTCAGCCGATCCAAGCGAGCATGTGTGAGGAGGGGTCAGGAGAGGTAGTGGTCAGACTGTTCTCGTCTCATGTGTATGGCTCAGGTAGCTGCTATAGCAGTGCTTACTCTGATGGCTCCTCTGTATATTTCTTCAGACTCTTCATCATGGAGTCCTCACTCAGTTCCATGGTTTCCGGGGGGACACGAAGCAGCCAGGAGACGTGGGAGATTAGTACTCGGCTCCGGGAGTCGTAGTAACCTGCACAAACATCAGAACATTTTGATAAATAAGTGCTGCTCGAAGACCTCAATTCAAATGTCCAACCATGTAATACGTGGACGGGCCAGAACCACGAGAATCTCTGTGAGCGGCTCTTGGCTCCAACTCATAACAAGGTCCCTGAGCCGGAGAATCCCTCTGTGATGTTCATGGTGTTTACGAGACTACCCCTTTAAATGGAAAACCACTCGGTTGTTCAGATCTGATAAATGTAAGGTTATGGGAAGGAATAATGCAAGTCACCAGTACATACTAAATGGTAAAACATTGGGTAACTCTGACATGGAAAAGGAATTTTAGTGAACAGTAAACTAAGCTGTAGAAACCAGTGTCAGACAGCTGCTGCCAAGGCCAATAAGATAATGGGTTGCATCAAAAGGGGCATAGATGCCCGTGATGAGAACATAGTCCTGCCACTTTACACATCACTAGTCAGACCACATATGGAGGACTGTGTACAGTTCTGGGCTCCTGTGAACAAGGCAGACATAGCAGAGCTGGAGAGGGTTCAGAGGAGGGCAACTAAAGTAATAACTGGAATGGGTGGACTACAGTACCCAGAAAGATTATCAAAATTAGGGTTATTCACTTTAGAAAAAAGACGACTGAGGGGAGATGTAATAACTATGTATAAATATATCAGGGGTCAGTACAGAGATCTCTCCCATCATCTATTTATCCCCAGGACTGTGACGAGGGGACATCCTCTGCGTCTGGAGGAAAGAAGGTTTGTACATAAACATAGAAGAGGATTCTTTACGGTAAGAGCAGTGAGACTATGGAACTCTCTGCCTGAGGAGGTGGTGATGGTAAGTTCACTAAAAGAGTTCAGGAGGGGCCTGGATGTATTTCTGGAGGGTAATAATATTACAGGTTATAGTTACTAGAGAGGGGTCGTTCATCCAGGGAGTTATTCTGATGTCTGATTGGAGTCGGGAAGGATTTTTTTTCCCTAAAGTGAGGAAAATTGGCTTCTACCTCACAGGGTTTTTTTGCCTTCCTCTGGATCAACTTGTAGGATAACAGGATGAACTGGATGGATGGAGGGCTTTTTTCGACCTTATAAACTATGTTACTATTCAGACGACCGTGTTTCACTGTACGGCGGCGGCCTCAGGAAGAGCACAGCGTCATAGCAACCAATGACGCCGTGCGCTCCTGTCCTCTGGGGCAGCACGGTCGTCTGAATGGGACCTAACTGTGAGTCTAATGACCCAGCATCACAGGGATCTGTCCAGGATACTTGTGTGAAACGAGACTAAGGCCTCATGCACATGTATGTATTTTGTGGTTCGCAAAACACAGATCCACAAAAAATACGGATGACGTCCGTGTGCTATCTGTATATTGAGGAGTGGAACAGCTGTCCCCTAATAGAACAGTCCTATCCATGTCCGTAATGCGGACAATAATAGAACATGTTCTATCCCTTTTGCGGAAACAGAATGCATACAGAGTAATTTCCGTTTTTTTTTTTTTGCAAAAAACCAATTGAAATGAATGGTTCTGCATACGGTCCACACAAAAAAACGGAACGGACACGGAAAGAAAATACGTTTGTGTGCATGAGGCCTTAGAGAAAGAGCACCAAGCCCATCTGTGGCTTGCATTAGGTATTGCATCTCAGTTTCATGGAAGTGACTGGTTCTAAGCTGTAATACCCCAAACAATCTGTGGAGAGGAGTGGCGCTGTTGTAAGAAGAAAGCAGCTCCCTATCCAAGCCTAAACAACCACATTATCCGGTCTGATTCAAAAACTGCATTTTTCCATCCCAGTGCATTGTGGGAGCTCAGCTGAGAGATATGCATGGCTCAAACACACAGCAGAATAACACATAATAACATTTCCCCCTGGTGGTAGCCTCAAACTTTTCAATCGGTGCTTTTTCAAGATTTTTATCTATTGCTGTGCTTGTGTCCCAACATAAGCCTTCTCTGGAAAAGAGACACGAAAGCTAGTCTCCTTTCCAAACAGAAACAAAAACTGTCTCATACCAGGAACATTGCTCTTTCTGTGTAAGTACCCTGAGCAAAGAACATTTGACTGCCTGAGAGGCCTTGGTTGGGGTACTCTCTCTCCTTCTGTAGGGCGCCGAATATGCATGAAGAGTACTGCAAGCCAGTCAATGACCCTCTGCTTACAGATTAGTACAGCTTACGCCTTTCAGCATCAGATAGGCTTAGGAAAGCTAATTTGAATCTCTTTCCCAGAAATCCAGAGGAGCGTTGCTTGGCCTACAATACAGACAACGCATATACATTGCCCAGAAACCAAGAGTAACATAGCACACTCTCTCTGTCTCTCTCATCACAAAAATTCGGGATGAATTCCGATTCCTATTTGTACGTAAAGCTCCTAAGATATGGGCACTTTATACGAGGTTGAGTCACAAATTGTCCGCACTCTGGCTGTAGAATTTATTTTAATCAACTTTCAGAAAATCCATCACTTTTGGACATAATCCCACTGGTCTTCAATAAACTTTGTCCATCTGTCAACAGCATTCGTATTCCCTCATTAAAAAATGTTTTGGGCTGAGCTGTGAGCCACGAATGCACCACTGTCGTCACCTCTTCATCAGACGTGAATCGTGGTCCTTGTAATGTACTCGTCTGTCCAGCAGAATTAGTTCACAAGCATCCTCTATGTTGTCGGTCATGGACTGGCTTCCAGCTCCTTCTTCATGGCTGACCCTTGTGCACCTTTCCTTGAACTTCTCTGTCCATTCATACACAGTCCTTCGTGACTTAACCCTTTCTTCATACTGTGCGCAAAGACTTCAATAAATATCGGCACCAGGTGAACCCTCAGAGCAAGAAAGGCAGAGCACAGCATGTAGGGTTGCAACGATTACTCAAATGAATAGAGTAATTCGACACAAAAAAATCCTCAGTGCAAATTTTTTGCATTGCGGATTCGTTTGTGTCATGTGACCACAGAGCGCGAGTGAAGAACTTGCTGTTAGTCACGCTCCGTGGTCACCCGCCACATCATCAGGACATAGTGCGCGCTTACGTGCACTACATCCTGATGCTGTGTGATGTCAGGACTATAGTGCAGTGCGCGGAGAAGAAGACGAGGAGCTGTGGAGCAGCGCCCCTACAGGAGCGGTAAGTGTTAAGATGGCTAGGAGCGGAGATGGTGGAACTGGGGGAGCTGAGGACATGGAGGACTGCTGGAATGGGGGGTGGGTGACGGTGGGTGACAGAAAACTGATGGCACTGGGGAAAGCTGATGGCACTGGGGGGGCTGATGGCACACAGCTGATGGTACTGAGGGGCTGATGGCAATGGGGGAGCTGATGGCATAGAGCTGACAGCACTGGGGGGAGCTGATGGTACAGAGCTGACAGCACTGGGGGGAGCTGATGGCAAGAGGGCTGACGGCACTGAGACTAAAGCACTTGGGGAAGCTGATGGCATAGAGGACTGATGTCACAGGGGGTCTGATGGCATAGAGCTGATGGCACTTTGGGAGTTGATGGCACTGGGGGAGCTGATGGCACAAGAGCTGACAACACGGGGGGGATCTGATGGCACAGAGCTGATGCACTGGGGGGAGCTGATGGCACAGAACTGACGGCACTGGGGGAGCTGATGGCAGCAGAGCAATGACGGCACTGGGGGAGCTGATGGCACAGAGCAGACGGCACACTGGGGGGAGCTGATGGCACAGAGCAGACGGCACTGGGGGGGAGCTGATGGCACAGCAGACGCACTGGGGGAGCTGATGGCACAGAGCAGACGGCACTGGGGGGAGCTGATGGCACAGAGCAGACGCACTGGGGGAGCTGATGGCACAGAGCAGACGGCCTGGGGGGAGCTGATGGCACAGAGCAGACGGCACTGGGGGGAGCTGATGGCACAGAGCAGACGGCAACTGGGGGGAGCTGATGCACAGAGCAGATGGCACTGGGGGGAGCTGATGGCACAGAGGACTGACGGCACTGGGGGAGCTGAAGGCACAGAGCAGATGGCACTGGGGGGAGCTGATGGCACAGGCAGATGGCACTGGGGAGCTGATGCACAGAGGACTGACGGCACTGGGGGGAGCTGAAGGCACAGAGCAGATGGCACTGGGGGGAGCTGAAGGCACAGAGGACTAAAGCACTGGGGGAAGCTGACGGCACTGGGGGAAGCTGACGGCATAGAGGACTGATGGCACAGGGGGTCTGATGACTTTTTATAAAGGAAAACGTTCTTTTAATTAGTTATTTTTTATTGGAGTACTCGATTAATCGTTGGATTTGATTACTAAAATAATCGATAGCTGCAGCCCTAACAGCACGCTGTTTCTTCTATCGTACAAATCACAAGTCAGGCCGCCATCGTTTAACGTATCGTGGCCACAAATGAACAGACGTAACACGCTCACCAGGGAGATCATGTTGAAAAATGGTGGATTTGTCTTCTTTGAAAGTTGATACAAATAAATTCTACAGCCAGAGTGCGGATCATTTTTGACTCACCCTCGTAGCAGCCATTCTTCCTTTGCTGTAGGATTAACACGAGCGCCTTGTCCTTGACTGGCTGACATCACACGTCGGCCGCCGCTCGCTTTATGGGGACGCATAAAAAGACGACGGCAGTTTCATCAGATAAAACAGATGGATTTTGGGGGGAATTAGCATTTAAATCGCACAATCTCAGCCGCAGCAGCCGGTGTCAGCGACGAGCTTTACAAGCTTGATGACGTCATCGGCCCGTCAGTCACAGGCTCAGCTCTAAGACTGACACAGCAGTGAGACGGATGAGCGCAGGGTGATTTTATAGATATCATCAAACGTTCACAACTCACCATCTCTCAGGCAGAACGACACCAGATCCTGAAAGAAAGAAATATAAGGCAAGAGATCAGCATCTGGGATGAGCAGCCCCCAAAACCTGCCACAGTCTACACAGAGAAGTGGACGCTCAGTGACCACCACTAATGGCTGCCATGACAGTGTCCGTACTTAAAGGGGTTCTCCGGGAATTAAGAAAATGAAAATACTTAAATATTACTTCATTATAAATATATTCCCAAATACCTTTCATTACATATAATGGCTCATTTTGTCTGGGGAGCAATTATTAGGAGAAATAAAATGGCCGCCGTCCTATTAGTACACACAAAACCTGTCCTAATCACACAGGAGGACAAGTTACTTCACAACACTGAGGTAAAGAGCTGCCTCATCCATCTCTCTGCTTGTCAGGGATTATGATCCTGAATACAGTTTAATAAGATTTTAGCTGAATCTCTGTAGGAATGGAGTTTATGAGGAGACATGAAGTACAGAGAGGAGGTGGGGATATGGCTGAGTCCTGCTGTGTGATTAGGACAGGTTTTGTGTGTACTAACAGGACAGCGGCCATTTTGTTTCTCCTAATCATTGCTCCCCAGACAAAACGAGCCATTATAACTAATGAAAGGTATTTGGGAATATATTTATAATAAAGTAACATTTAGGTATTTTAATTTTCTTAATTCCCAAAGGACCCCTTCAAAGGGCATCTGTCAGCAGTTTTGTACCTATGACACTGGCTGACCTGTTACATGTGCACTTGGCAGCTGAAGACATCTGTGTTGGTCCCATGTTCATATGTGCTGCATTGATGAAAAAAATGATGTTTTATAATATGCAAATGAGCATCTAGGAGCAATGGGGGCGTTACCATTACACCTAGAGACTCCCTTTGCACATTGACTAACTGGGCCACTGGGCCAGGCAGTGTAAATGTCATCACACCTGGTCCTGTCACTCAACGTGCAGAGAGCTTAGCAGTTGCAGAGAGAGCAGAGCCTCTAGGTGTAATGGTAACGCCCCCGTTGCTCCTAGAGGCTCATTTGCATATTATAAAACATAATTTTTCTCAGCAATGCGGGCACATATGAACATGGGACCAACACAGATGTCTTCAGCTGCCAAGTGCACATGTAACAGGTCAGCCAGTGCCATAGGGACAAAACTGCTGACAGATGTCCTTTAATCTGCACTGTTATCTGGCTACACAACCCCCAGCCGACCAGCTTTGTTCTGGTGACAGTCTTCACTGTACTTCTGACATTACACTCATGAAACAAATCTCCGGACATGCCGGGATTCTCCACGCTAAAGGTGAAAGGGGAACGGCACCTAAAAGAGTGCCAGGATATTAGGAATCAAGAGTGTAATTTCTCTATGACCCACCAGAAGCTACTCACACAGCTGATGGCTTTGCTACAATGTGTCAGTGTAGAGCTGCTGGATACAATTGTGACAAAACCCTCAGCTGTGTAAGTAGGACAGGTCTTCAGGTCTGGATGTGATCAGGACTGTTTCTATTCAATGACAGTCAGCAGGGATGGTGAAAGTGATGAGGAGTTGAAACGGAGAATCTATTATACAATAGTAAAGCTTTATTGGTATAAGAACGGACGACATTTTTACATAATGTGATCCGGAGATCAGCACCGTGTGTTACCTGAATGATTATGGTCGGGTTGGTCTTTATGGTGGAATCTTCCAGGAGAACCTGACTGAAGGTGTCTGTTCCTTCTCCGCCCAGGCCACTGGCGAACGCCTCCATGGCGGGAATGACTGAAGGGCAAAGGTCCAGCCATTGCACCAGATCCTCCACAAACTTCCTGCAGAACTCCCTGTACAGAGGGCAAAGAGCCTACGCTGACCATAGAGAATACACAGCGCCCCCCGGGGACGGGCAGTGGACGGACTGTGGGGAACGCCCCTGAAATTATACAGCACTTACCTCTGTCCTCCCTCTGGGAAGAGCTGCGCCAGTGACAGGCCGCACAGCCCGGCGTAGGCGAATCGCGCGGGTTCACTCAGCGACCTCCCCGGCAGGATTGCGCTGCTGCTTCCACCCGATTCGTCCTGCATGGTGTCACCGCCGTCGACTCAACTGCAAATACAGGATATAGTGGAAAAAGCTTAGCCGAGGAGCACAAGTCCAGCCTAGAAAAAAAAACAATCACGTGGTCTCAATATAAGGGCTCATGCACACGACTGTATGTATTTTACGGTCCGCAAAACACGGATCTGCAAACAATACGGATTTTGCGGAACGGAACAGCTGCCCCTAATAGAACAGTCCTATCCTTGTCCGTTATGCAGACAATAATAGGACATCTTCTATTTTTTTTTTTGCGGAACGGACCTGCGGACATACAGAAAAGAGTAATTTCCGTTTTTTTTTAAGGACCCACTGAAATGAATGGTTCTGCATACGGTCCGCAAAAAAAAAAAAAAAAAACGGAACAGACACGGAAAGAAAATAAGTTCGTGTGCATGAGCCCTAAGGCTACATTCACACAACCTTTGTTTTTGTCCGAATCTGGGCGCGTTTTTTTTGCGGCTCGGATGCGGACCCATTCACTTCAATGGGGGCCGCAAATGAAGCGGACAGAATTCCGCGTGCTGCCTGGATCCGTTGCTCCCCGCAAAAAGAATAGAACATTTCTATAATGGGTCGCCCGTTCCGTTCTGTAAATTGTGCAACGCACACGGGCGGCAACTGTGTTTAGCGGACCGCAAAACATGGCACGGTCGTTTGAATGTAGATTCATTCTGAAATTCTAGGACACGGCTACAATCAGTGACCCGGCTTGTGGGGTACAGAACCAGACGACCTAAGGGTGCATTCACACACGCCATTAAAGGGATTATCCACCTTTTACTTAAAGAAGAACTCCCGCAAAAATTTTTATCCTCTGACCTGTTAGAAATGTACATGATATAATCTGTAGTGATTGTCATCTTCTTATCAGTGACTGTTTCTGTGAGTAAAAACCTCTCTTCTTATTGTAGCTGGGTCATGTGACCAACTCCCTGACCTCCAACTGACCCAGGACAGGAAGCCAGTAACTGCTCTATTCATTCCTATGGGAGCCTCACTTTCAGTCTCATAGGAATACATAGAGAATTAGACTTCCTGTCCACACATAAGTCTATGTGTGAGTTGGTGGGTCTAATTTCTAGTCACATGACACAGATAAGAAACTTCAGGACGATAGAAGTCAAAAATTCAGACACTGGTAAGAAAATGACATTCACTACAGATTACATCATGTACATTTCTAGCAGGACATGGAATAAAATTTTTTGCGGGAGTTCTTCTTTAATGATTATCTGTCCTTTGCATCAGCATCTGATCGGCGGGGGTCCGTAGATCATCAGTAAGAAAAAGGCGGATAACCCCTTTAAAAACGGACACACTGTCCCGTTTTTCAATGCCATCTTGTTGCATCTTTTTAACATCCCAACCCCTGCAGTGCCATCAGTATATTTTATGCTCCCCCACAGTGCCTGGAGATCAAATGGCCCCCATCGTGTCACCAAGTATAAATAATGGCCCCCACAGTGCCCCTTCAGTATAAATAATGGCTCCTTAGTGCCCCCCAGTATGAAAAACTGGTCTACCTGGCCAAGAAAACGGACAAAAGGCAGTTTATTGGTGACAAATTTTTAAAATATTGCGCACCGTTTGTTACATTTCTCACACGGAATACCTATGGACCTATAGTAATCGTATTTCTTACCAAGGCTCCGAAAAGTTTGTACGACTCCAGGGGACCGGAGTAACTTTTTAAGAATGGTCGCAATGATAAATCTGGCCGCCAAAAATATAGCCCCGCCCACAAAACATCTGGCTGCCCCTTAGTAAATGCAAGCATCAGGGGTGGACTGGGAACTTAAAGTGGCCCTGGAAAAAATAGTAAAAGTGGCCCCGTTTTGTACTTGGATCCAACTTCATGGAAGGCAGAACCGGCAATACCATACTGTGGCCCATTATACCACAGTCCATCACAAAATACTGTCAGCAGAACAAAATACATCCCCAAAAACTTACACTGGCCGGCTGTGAGGAGGGCCCAAGCGGCCCACCGGGAAATTTCTCTGTAAGGTCTATGGCCGATCCGCCCCTGGCGAGCATGTTGTAAATTTGGAGCAAATGCCAGCCCCACCAAGAGTCAAAATCATTCTTTTTCTGGCACAGTGCACTTGATACATTAACCCCTTAGACGGCAAAAAAAAAAAAAAATAATTATATATATACACATTTTCAATATATTTACCACAAAATTGTGCTGCTAAAAATGACATCTCCTCCCTTAAAAAAACAGGCCACCATGTGACTATGTCGACTGAAAATCAACAATGTTACGGCTGCCGGCCATGTGAAGAAGAACCAGACACTGGGAATAACATACTTCATTATTTTAGAAGCTTTCCTGCTTAGGCCTCTTTCACACGAGCGCCACGGATTCAGTCCGGATGCGTTCAGGAAAATCCGCACGCAATCGCAGTCAGTTTTGACTGCGATTGCGTACGTTCATTCAGTTTTTTCCGCGCGGGTGTGATGCGTTTGGATGCGTTTTTCACGCGCGTGATAAAAAACTGAATGTTTACAAAAAAACATCTCTTAGCAACCATCAGTGATTCACGCAGACCCATTCACTTCAATGGGGCCAGGGCTGCGTGAAAAACGCAGAATATAGAACATGCTGCGATTTTCACGCAACGCAGAACTGATGCGTGAAAAAACATTGCTCATGTGAAAAGACCTATTGAAATGAATGGGTCAGGATTCAGTGTGCGTTCGCATCACGCATTGCACCCGCGCGGAAATCTCTCTCGTGTGAAAGGGGCCTTATAGTCTTTATTTAACCCCTTTAACTACATATAATGAAAAGTTGTGACACATTTCCTCCCCAGATACTTCTCACAGCTGAGGGTTGGTGACAGTTGCATCAGGTCTAGATAATCTACGGTGATATAATCAGCCCGGACTCCAGACTGACACATCCTAACCAGCAGGATAAGAGGTTACCAAACTACAAGGCCATGTTCACATCTGCATCAGAGGCTCCATGTAAGGCCCCTTTCACACGAGCGTGTCCGGATTTGGTCTGGATGCGTTCAGGAAAATCCGCACCAAATCCGCACGCAATTGCAGTCAGTTTTGACTGCGATTGCGTATGTTCTTTCAGTTTTTTCCGCGCGGGTGCGAAGCGTTTTGATGCGTTTATCACGCGCGTGCGAAAAAACTGGATGTTTATAAACAACATCTCTTAGCAACCATGCGTTAAAACCGCATTGCACCTGCACTTGTGTGCGGATGCAATGCGATTTTCACGCAGACCCATTCACTTCAATGGGGCCAGTTCTGCGTGAAAAAAATCATGTGAAAAGCCACATTAAAATGAATGGGTCAGGATTCAGTGCGGGTGCAATGCGTTCGCATCACGCATTGCACCCGGGCGGAAATCTCGCCCGTGTGAAAGGGGCCTAAATGTGAGGAAGAACAGGGAAACATGCTGAGCCATTCTGGGTAAAATATAAGACGTTAATCATTGAATTCAGGTGTCTCATTCAGTGCCATTACCAAAGGTGTAGAACATCTAGCCCCCGGCCGTGCAGTCTGCCATTACCACAAGTGTATAACATCCAGCCCCCGGCCGTGCAGTCCGCCATTACCACAGGTGTATAACATCCAGCCCCAGCCATGCAGTCTGCCATTACCACAGGTGTATAACATCCAGCCCCCGGCCGTGCAGTCTGCCATTACCACAAGTGTATAACATCCAGCCCCCGGCCGTGCAGTCCGCCATTACCACAGGTGTATAACATCCAGCCCCAGCCATGCAGTCTGCCATTACCACAGGTGTATAACATCTAGCCCCCGGCCGTGCAGTCCGCCATTACCACAGGTGTATAACATCCAGCCCCAGCCATGCAGTCTGCCATTACCACAGGTGTATAACATCCAGCCCCAGACATGAAGTCTGCCATTACCACAGGTGTATAACATCCAGCCCCAGCCATGAAGTCTGCCATTACCACAGGTGTATAACATCCAGCCCCAGCCGTGCAGTCTGCCATTATCACAGGTGTATAACATCCAGCCCCCGGCCGTGCAGTCTGCCATACCACAGGTGTATAACATCCAGCCCCAGCCATGAAGTCTGCCATTACCACAGGTGTATAACATCCAGCCCCAGCCATGAAGTCTGCCATTACCACAGGTGTATAACATCCAGCCCCAGCCGTGCAGTCTGCCATTATCACAGGTGTATAACATCCAGCCCCCGCCGTGCAGTCTGCCATTACCACAGGTGTATATAATCCAGCCCCAGCCATGACGTCTGCCATTACCACAGTGTATAACATCCAGCCCCAGCCATGCAGTCTGCCATTACCACAGGTGTATAACATCCAGCCCCAGCCATGCAGTCTGCCATTACCACAGGTGTATAACATCCAGCCCCCGGCCGTGCAGTCTGCCATTACCACAGGTGTATAAACATCCAGCCCCAGCCATGAAGTCTGCCATTACCACAGGTGTATAACATCCAGCCCCAGCCATGCAGTCTGCCATTACCACAGGTGTATAACATCCAGCCCCAGCCATGAAGTCTGCCATTACCACAGGTGTAGAACATCCAGCCCCCGGCCGTGCAGTCTGCCATTACCACAGGTGTATAACATCCAGCCCCAGCCGTGCAGTCTTTCTTTACAGATATTTGTGATAGAACGGCTGGCTGTAAAGAGCTCCCTAAATTCCAGCAGGTCCTGTAATAGGACTTCACTGCTGCCACAAGTCACTTATTCCCTCCTAGATATTCTACCATCAGCTGTGACTGGTATCAGGGCTGTGGAGTCGGTAAGCCAAAGCCCCGACTCCGACTCCTCAATTTCCCCCGACTCAGACTCCCTCATACATGGAGCATGTTTAAGTGATAACTTTAAACAAATTTGCATAAAATCAATAGTACAGATAAGTCATGACAAAAACAGTCTGTAATCTATCAGGCTTCTCTGGGTACAGCTCACTAAGGGCCTGATCAGAGGTGTAGCTAGAGGTTCAGCACAGGGGGGGGGGGGGGGGGAAACATACTTGAGTGCCCCCCCCCCCACTTAGTGGCTTCCCAAATGCACGTTTCCAACTTCACAGGTTGTGGTTATAATACTGTATTAGCAAGATGACTATATAAACTGCTAGATCATCTGTGCTGTTATGTACAGTACAATAGACTTTCTACATACCCTAGTCTAAATACTCTACCACATAATGCAGTAAAATATAGGAGTAATAGGAGTAAAAAAGGGGACTCCTATGTTAAAGGAAATCTGTCCCCAGCTTTTACATCACTAAACTAACAGTCCCTTGCCCCCATCAGACCTCAGATAAGCAGAATGTGCCCCCATCAGACCTCAGATCAGCAGAATGTGCCCCCATCAGACCTCAGATCAGCAGAATGTGCCCCCATCAGACCTCAGATCAGCAGAATGTACCCCCATCAGACCTCAGATCAGCTTAATGTGCCCCCATCAGACCTCAGATCAGCAGAATGTGCCCCCATCAGACCTCAGATCAGCGTATTGTGCCCCCATCAGACCTCAGATCAGCAGAATGTGCCCCCATCAGACCTCAGATCAGCAGAATGTGCCCCCATCAGACCTCAGATCGGCTTAATGTGCCCCATTCAGACCTCAGATCAGCAGAATGTGCCCCCATCAGACTCCATAATGGAAGCGCTCACTTGTATTCGCCTGATTGTACTAAGGCCATCCCTGCTGGGCCCCCCCAGAGGTATTGGGCCCGGAGCATCGCCTCCCCTGCCCCCCCCCCAGTAGCTACGCCTCTGGGCCTGATGTATGAAAACTGTCTCGGTCAAAGACTTTTTTTGTTGCCCATAGCAACCAATCAGAGCTCCCCTTTCATTTCTCCAGAGCACTATATGAAATGAAAGGGGAGCTCTGATTGGTTGCTATGGGCAACAAAGAAACTTCTACACCTAGACAGTTTTCATACATAAGGCTCTAGGTGTTTTACATCAGCAGAAGAAGCCATGAGAGCAGCTAACCTCTCCACACATGAGCTCAGAGGAAACATAAAGCAGAGAGAACATGCACTGGACATAAAGGGCAGCACACAGTCATCTCAACTAAAAGCCGAAATCCTGAGATCAGGAATAGAACAGACATTTATAGGACATTTCATCATTTTCACAAATTCTTATAAAAATATATTCAGCACTGAACTAAATGTACTAATTCATTATATATTGTCGGAGTCGGTCCATTTAATACGGACTCCACCAAAATGGTGACCGACTCCGACTCCACATCCCTGACTGGTATTACTACAACGTGGAAGGAACTACAGCGACTCAGCCACGAAGTGGAGACCACATGAAGTTACAGAGCGTGGTCACTGAGCGCTGAGGAGCATAGTGCATACAATACTCCATAACTGCAGTGTCCAGACCTCTGCCATTAAAGGGTTATTCCCATCTTGGACAATGGGGGCATATCACTAGGAGGAGGGCGCACCGCGCATGCGCGGCCCAGCTCCCATTCATTTGTATAGAGCCGACGGAAATAGCCGAGCCAGCTGGCTCGGCTATTTTCGGCGGCCCCATACAAATGAATGGAGGGCAGCCGCGCATGCGCGGTGCGCCCTCCTTCGCTTTCGGGGCCCCATTCTCGATATAGGTGCTGGGACCCGCACCTATAGGACAATGGGGGCATATCCTAGTAAAAAGCACATCGCCACTGGACTCCGGACAAGTCTTCTGTGGAAAGATGGATCCAGGTTTGGTGAATTCCAGGAGAACATTACCTGCCTGGCTGTAAAGTTTGGAGGAGGAGGGATAAGGCTTTCGGAGCTTTTTCAGGGGTCGATCTCGGCCTCTTAGCTCCAGAAAAGGGAAATCTTAAAGCTTCAGCATAAAAAGATATTGCGGACAATTGTATATTTCCAACTCTGTGGGAACAGTTTGGGGAAGGCCCTTTCCTGTTCCAGCAGGACTGTGCCCCAGTGCACAACGTAAGCCCCATAGAAGCATGATTGGGGGAGTCTGATGTGGAAGAAGTTGACCGGCCGCAGAGTCCTGACCTCATGATGTAGATTGGGAGACGTCTCCTCCAACATCAGTGTCTGACCTCACAAATGCTCCTCTGGATTAATGGGCAAAATCCCCACAGACTCCAAGATCTTGTAGAAAACTATACCCAGAGGAGCAAACTTTCTATTAAAGGGGTTGTCCCGATTCAGCCTGACCTCGGATAGGACCCAATCTGCACTCACTCACCCTGTGAGATCTGGTGACGTAGTGGGCGCTCCATAGGGACTGCTAGGCAGAGGCTTCCGCCTAGCAGTGGCGTCATCTGTACTAATGGGTGGGTTTTAGTGCTGCCCTAGCCTGTTTCTAGGGTAGCGCTATAGACTGCCCATTAGTACCGCTGACATCACCGAGATAACTGCTAGGCAGAAGCCTCCACCTAGCAGTGTCGAAACGTAAAGAAACAGCTCAGCACAGGAGCGTAAAAAGCGCCGATACTCCGCTAATTCATGGTGAATGAGTACAGATCGGGTTGTGTCCGGGGTCAGGCTGAACCCAAACAACCCCTTTAATGCCTGTGGATTTAGACGGGGGGGGAGGTCTAAGGCTATGCAGCGACACATGGGGTGCAACTACACTGCAACATGTGTCACACGCCATATTTTGTAATGCTAGTCTATGGTGTCGCGCTGCGGCACGAAAATCCATCTTGGATGGGTTTTTTCACGACTGTCGTGTCACACAATAGACTAGCGTTATCAAATAGTCGCCGTGTAGCCCTAGCATCTATCCGGGCACTATATGGCGACACAGCAGCATCGTCACAGATAAATACGGACGTCACGAGGGCCGACATCAGGCTGCAGCACCCCAAGTGCACACGTGGACATCTGTATTTGAATACCCCATAGAAACGAATGGGAAGATCACGGATCCCAAATACGACCATGTGCGTGAGGCTTTACTGTCATCTGAACGATGATCCTGGTCCTCCCTTACACGTGCATGCTTGGCACGGCTGAGCATGCATACGTGCGGGGGGTAGGATATAAGAATCAGGCAGCTGAATTCCAACCTGTCCGATCCTCACCTCCTTGGAGGCCCACATACATATGAGATGATTGGCTGCTGCCAACGTGTATATCCAGCTTTAGGACCAATCAGATTCCAGCTCTCATTTCTCAGAAGCCCTTTGGGCAATGAAAGCAGCAACCTGATTGGTTTAGAGGCGTGCAACCTGTGGCTCTGCAAAAGCTGAAGAACTACAACTCTCAGCATGCCCCAAAGCTGTCCTACTACAGCCCTATACTATCCTATAGAGGAGGAGAGGCAGGTGAGGGTGGAGCCCTGGACTATACGTATACCCAGCCCTGTACAGTACACCTCCCCACCCAACCACTACTAACAGACTACCCGCCAGATGTTAGTACTGTTACTAGCCACTTCCTGTACGACCCCGAGCACTACAACACAGACAGAAATTACTACTACCTCCATCATACCACACAACGCCCTCCTCACCCGAGCCGCTGCCGGACACAGTCAGCCACACGCGAAGCAGGCCGCATCTACGCAATCAGCGTAAAGTCTCCGCTGAATAGCAACGCTACGTAACTGGCGTACGTAGTGTGGCGTGCGGCGCTGACCTGAGATACGTCAGTTGCGTAGGTTACGCCGATTCCCAGAATAGGCGTCAGTTACGCAGTGAGCTGGCAGGCGGACTTTGAGTCCAGGCGGGGAGGGTTACTATGGAGACGGGACACTTCCGGCAGGGACAGCTGCTGGGCTTCCAGGTGGTCATGACTCCTGACGTTGTTTGCATAATAAACCACATGCATCCTTCAGTTACTACAAGCTAGTTATCTCTGTCCCTGCTAGGGCCTCCATCTTACCTGAGAAGGCAGGGGTAAAAAAGAGGCAGGCAGTCGTTTTAATTTAATCATAATTTTGAGCCAGGTGCAATTTTCCATTTTTCACTCCCTGCCATAACTTTTTTATTTTTCTATTCATGTAGCCGCGGGATGAGTTGTATTTTCTAATGGTGTCATTTAAAGGGGTATTCCCATCTCTTAAAATGGGGGCATATCCCATTGTCGTATGGGTGCGGGTCCCACCACCAGGAGACACACCTACACTGAGAACGGAGCCCTGAAAGTTGTGGAGGGCGCATGCGCAGCTGCCCTCCATTCATTTCTATGGTGATGGCTGGACTCGGTAAAACTCGGGGTCCTTTAGCCACCGCTCTCCCCGCTCCATTCTCAGTGTATGTGCGGGTTCCAGAGGTGGGACTAGGGTTGCCACCTTTCCCAACAAATTATAATGGCCCAACTATGCCACACCCCAAAGGGGGTGTGGCTTAAGTGTTAAGTCACTATCATACAGTGGCTCCCAATAATATTAATGCCCTCATTGGTGCTGCCCAGAATTAATACTGTCCACGTTAGTGCCTCCAGCTAGAATAATGCCCCCCCAGTAAAAATAATGCCCCCCATTAGAATAATGCCCCCATTAGTGCCCCCAGTTATAATGCCCCCCATTAGTGCCCCCAGTTAGAGTGATATCCCCATTAGTGCCCCCAGTTAGAATAATACCCCCATTAGTGCCCCCAGTTATAATGCCCCCATTAGTGCCCCAGTTAGAGTGATGCCCCCATTAGTGCCCCCAGTTAGAATAATGCCCCCCAGTATTGCCCCAATTAGAATAATGCCCCCATTAGTGCCCCCAGCTAGACTAATGCCCCCCATTAGTGTGCCCAGTTAGAATAATGCCCCCCATTAGTGCCCCATCTAGAATAATGCCCCCCAGTAAAAATAATGCCCCCCATTAGTGCCCCCAATTAGAATAATGCCCCCCTAAGTGCCCCCAGTTATAATAATGTCTCCCATTAGTGCCCCCATTAGTGCCCCCAGTTAGAATAATGCCCCCAGTATTGCCCCAATTAGAATAATGCCCCCATTAGTGCCCCCAGCTAGACTAATGCCCCCCATTAGTGCCCCAGTTAGAATAATGCCCCCCATTAGTGCTCCCAGTTAGAATAATGCCTCCCATTAGTGCCCCCAGTTAGAATAATGCCCCCATTAGTGCCCCCAGATAGAATAATGCCCCCCATTAGTGCCCCCAGTTAGAATAATGCCCCCAGTATTGCCCCAATTAGAATAATGCCCCCATTAGTGCCCCCAGCTAGAATAATGCCCCCCATTAGTGCCCCCAGTTAGAATAATGACCCCCAGTATTGCCCCAATTAGAATAATGCCCCCATTAGTGCCCCCAGCTAGACTAATGCCCCCCCATTAGTGTGCCCAGTTAGAATAATGCCCCCCATTAGTGCCCCATCTAGAATAATGTCCCCCATTAGTACCCCCAGCTAGAATAATACCCCCCTAAGTGCCCCCAGTTATAATAATGCCCCCCATTAGTGCTCTCAGTTATAATGCCCCATCAGTGCCCCCAGTTAGAATGATGCCCCCATTAGTGCCCCCAGTTAGAATAATGCCCCCAGTATTGCCCCAATTAGAATAATGCCCCCATTAGTGCCCCCAGCTAGACTAATGCCCCCCATTAGTGCCCCAGTTAGAATAATGCCCCCCATTAGTGCCCCCAGTTAGAATAATGCCCCCATTAGTGCCCCCGGTTAGAATAATGCCCTCATTAGTGCCCCCAGTTAGAATAATGCCCCCCATTAGTGCCCCCAGTTAGAGTGATGCCCCCATTAGTGCCCCCAGTTAGAATAATGACCCCCAGTATTGCCCCAATTAGAATAATGTCCCCCATTAGTGCCCCCAATTAGAATAATGCCCCCCATTAGTGCCCCTAGTTAGAATAATGCCCCCCATTAGTGCCCCCAGTTAGAGTGATGCCCCCATTAGTGCCCCCAGTTAGAATAATGCCCCCAGTATTGCCCCCAATTAGAATAATGCCCCCCATTAGTGCCCCCAGCTAGAATAATGCCCCATTAATGCCCCCAGTTAGAATAATGTCCCCCATTAGTGCCCCCAGTTAGAATAATGTCCCCCATTAGTGCCCCCAGTTAGAATAATGCCCCCCATTAGTGCCCCCAGTTAGAATAATGCCCCCTATTAGTGCCCCTAGTTAGAATAATACCCCCCATTAGTGTCCCCAGTTAGAGTGATGCCCCAGTTAGAATAATGCCCCCCAGTATTGCCCCAATTAGAATAATGTCCCCCATTAGTGCCCCCAGTTAGAATAATGTCCCCCATTAGTGCCCCCAGTTAGAATAATGCCCCCACATTAGTGCCCCCAGTTAGAATAATGCCCCCCATTAGTGCCCCCAGTTAGAATAATGCCCCCCCAGTATTGCCCCAATTAGAATAATGTCCCCCATTAGTGCCCCCAGTTAGAATAATGTCCCCCATTAGTGCCCCAGTTAGAATAATGCCCCCACATTAGTGCCCCAGTTAGAATAATGCCCCCATTAGTGCCCCCAGCTAGAATAACGCCCCCCATTAGTGCCCCCAGTTAGGATAATGTCCCCCATTAGTGCCTCCAGTTAGAATAATGCCCCCATTAGTTTGCTTCTGCAAAAAAAAAAAAAAGCACTCACCTCCTCCATTAGATGGCGCTGCGGTGAACACTCTCTGCTAACTGGAAGCTCAGGACAGGACCTGCTCCAGCGTAATGACATCTCACAGGTCTTGTCCTCCAGTCAGCTGCGTGATCAAATGGAGGAGGTGAGTGCTTAACTCAGGGATATGCCCCCATTGTCTCAGATGGGAATACCCCTTTAATATTACATACGATTTAGTGGGAAGCCGGAAAAAATCCAAATGGGGAGAAATTGGAAAAAACAAACAAACAAACGCAATTCCACCATAGTTTTATGGGTTTCGTGTTTACCTTATTCCCTATGCGATAAACTTGACTTATTACCTTCATTCTCCACAGCGATACCACATTTATATAGTTGTTATTGTGTTTTGATACTAAAAAAAAAAAAAAAAACTTGGGAAAAAATATTTTATTACCTTTTTTGGGCAAGGTAAAGCAAACTGCGAATCAACCATTTTGAGTTTTTTTCCGTTATAGCGTTTACAGTATGGAATAAATATGTTTTAATAGTACAGACGCGGCAATGCTAATTATGTTTTTATTTTTAGTTATTTTTGAATGTTTATATTTTCAAAAACTTTTTTTTACTTTTTTTAAGCCCCCCTAGGGTACCTAAACATCCTATCTTCAGATTGCTTCTGCTTTACATCACAATGCAATGTATAGCAGATTCCCCACCTGCAGGCCTCCATAAGAACTACAGCTGTAATAGGCTGGGTTTCTTCAGAGAGACCCGGTCTATTACACAGAACGAATGGCTTCCCAGATCTCAGAGTGGGGAAGCCGTTCAGGCCCCGGGAGCCCAGTTCTGTCGGGGAAAGCTGCCTCAGATGCTATAATCATCTCAGACATTAGCCCTGGATGTCGGCTATGACGCAAACTAAGGCTACTTTCACACTAGCGGCAGCCAGGATCCGGCGGGTGAAGGGTCCCTCTGGATCCGTGCTGCCGCAGGTACACGTGTGGGGCTGGCCCCATTCACTGTAATGTTAACCACAGCTGAGAGGCGGCCAGAGCGAAAATACAACATGTATTTACAGGGGTTAACGTGCTGCGGCCAGATCCGCGGCCCACCCCCATTACAGTGTATGGGGCCGGAGCGTGGTTCCACACGTGTACCTGCGGCAGCACGGATCCGGAGGGACCCTTCACCCGCCGGATTCGGGCTGCCGCTTGTGTAGAAGTAGCCTTAGTTTGCGAGGGCATGCCAACTTTAAAGACCCAATGTCCGTCGTTCATGTATGGCACTAGTCAGGAAGGGGTTAATAAAATGCTGGCCCGGCCTCCTGTATAAACAGGTGTAATGAATGAGCTCTTATGGAGAAGCAAATAATCACAAAGGCTGGAAAAGTGCGAGCAACTATTCCACTGCTGCCCCTGAACCCTGCGGCCCTAGGCAGGAGCCCAGTTTGCACCGGTTTATCAGACGGGTTTGTTCTGTAAAACCAATAGAAGACGATGGTTTCTGGTGACAGTCAGCGAGAGAAATGTCTTCCACATCGGTCAGACATCTATCAGATCTTCCTCTCTAGAGATAGTCGCCATTACCGCAGCGTGTAATGGTTGTCACTACAGGAGCGCTCCACAAGTATAGACGGGAGGACGGTGTAACATGGAGACGATGTCTGTGTGACGCAGTGATCGGGACGCTGGTAAACGTCTGGGTCGTGGCATCAGTAAACGGCCTGATTAGGGTGCTGCCCCCGTCGCCGTTGTGCTGCGTTTCGGAAGTGGCAAAAAAAATCCAGCAAGAAACGGTGTTCGGTTTTTGCAACTCCCAGCAAAGGAAAACGCACATAAGACTCAATTACATTAAAGGGGTATTCCGGTTATAGAAAGTTATCCCCTATCCCCAGTATCGGTGAGGGTCCTACCGCTGGGTACCCCACCAATCACGAGAACCATAGAGTATGGGGGCCCCCTTATTATACCTTTTATGCTGTTTTCATATAGAATCAGCACCACTACTACTTCCAGACTCGGAGAACTGGCTGAAAATTAAAGGGGTATTCCCATCATAGACAATGGGGGCATATCTGATAGGTCCCACCGCTGGGACCCGCACCTATATCAAGAACAGGGCCCCAAAAGTGATGGAGGGTTGATTTCTATGGGGCTGCCGAAAATAGCCACGCGCTGGCTCAGCTATTTCCGATGGCTACATAGAAGTCAATGGGAGCGGTGGCCGCGCTTGCGCAGTGCGCTCACATTCATTTCTATGGGAGCAGCGGGGAGCTGCGCCTGGTGGTGTCCGGACCCTGGGAAACCCCACTCCGTTCTCAATATAGATGCGGGTCCCACACCTATCAGACAATGCGATATGCCCCCATTGTCTAAAATGGGAATAACCCCTTTAATCTAACCGGAATACCCCTTTAAGCTGCTATGGCTCCTACCAAGGGTTTCAACCCACTTTACCAGAATCCTGAAATGAGAAGAAATCCAGAACTTAGGGCTCATATACACGAATGTGTGCAATGCACAGGCACCCGAACGTAGGGCCGCCGTACGTGGAAGCAGGTGCCATTCACTTGAATAGGGTCTGCACCGCAGAAAATCAGTGAATGCGCTACTTTTTTGTGGCGGGCAGGCGCTCCGTAGTGTATCCGTGGGGTTCCGTGCCTCCATCTTCCGAATTGCGGACCCAAGTGAATGGGTCTGTATCCGTGATGCGGTGCACAAACCAGACCAGTGCCCTTATATTGCGGACCCGCCATTTACGGGCAGGAATACGGGCACCGGTTGTGCGCATGTGACCTAAGGATGTACATCGAACCTCTAGACTCCCCCCAATGGCAAATGTTGGGGAGGAGAATAAGGATTGGGCATGTTGGAATCGGGGAGATACGTTTTCTCTTCTTACTTGTTCGGCTGATAGCTATCACTCCCGAATGGCTGAGGATGCAAGTGTATAGGGGATCGGAAGTGATAGCTGTCGGCCAAACAAGCCCAAATCATGAATTCAGTTCCCCTCCCCCATTCCCAAGGAAACCTGTGCGCCGACCATCTTCTCCCTGTCTATATTCATCTTGCTATGCCTCGTCCGTATGGCGCTATATGGAGGGACATACACTGCTCCCTATGGGCCATGTCCAGCACCCGGAGCCCCTTCCGTCTGTTCCCTACTAAAAGCGTTGAGTTACCATGGAGACACTTAGCTTTACATAGGAGCTGTATACACAAAACGGGAGGGGATGCATTTGGCATTTTTTATTGAATAAATACAAAAAAAACCCTACTAAAATACAAAATGACACTGTACCGGGGAAAAACGGAAACAACCAATCCCCAGTCAGCTTATAGCGTCGCTGGTTGCTATGGATACAGTATATACATGACTTATAAACATAAATAAACATATTTATGGTGCATCTATAATGTATTTGCACAGGCTTAAAGAGGACCCGTCCCCTCTGCTGTAAGTATGTCTTAGTAACTACATGCATTCTTCGGGTCATAATAACTCTAGTGCACCTATTCTTATTCCATTCCTCTATTATTCCTGCTAGAAGTTTTTAAATTAATTGCTAGCAGTCTGCAATAAAGGTCCAGCTGGGTGGTACCAGTTGAGTGGGGGTTTATCCCTGCACAGTCTGACATTTATCCAATCAGTACTGCCAATGTCTGACTGTGTAGCAACACACCCCAATTGGTAAAACCCATCTGGACCTTCATTGCATCTGGACTGCTTGCTTCTAGTAGGAATAACAAAGGAACAGCCCAACACAGAGTAATAAGAACAGATGCTACAGCTTTGTTATTTCAAGGCACACTTTACACTCACGCGTTTCAGTCTAGGCATCAGCCTTTTCACCTCTCAACCCTTGCCTCACCCAGACAGAACAGTATCGTGACTGTCCACCAGACCCATCTTGAAGTTTTGGGGGTGAATCAGTGCAGTCCTAATGTAGACAATTCGAGGTACACGTTGCAGCTCACGCGTTTCGGTTTGTGCATGTATCACGTCAGTCGATGTGGCATGCTGACGCCGTGTCTCAGCCTAACGTCTTCCGTCCATCATGCAAATGCATTTCAGTCCAAGCATCGACCAAACGCGGTTTAGTCTGCGCATTAACACAACGCATTTCATTCCACATCGCTGAACCCGCGCGTTTTGAGTCTGTACATCACGCAGTTGGGGGCAACGTCATTGTCCGTTTTGTTGATTGGCCTCCCGGGGTAAGCTCATCTTGCAGTTCGGGTTGAAGCAGAGCAGGACGGTGATGATGACGACGATGCCGAGGGTGAAGCCAAGAACCCATTTCATGATCCCCGTGTACAGAAACTGCATGATGATAATGAGAATAATGAGCAAAATTAGCAAAAGTATGACGAGCCTCCTAGCCGCCAGTCTCAGGTTCCCATGGCGTTCGTCATCCCTCGGGTCACACTGGCTGTGGCCGTCCAGTCTTAAAACCACCTCTGGAGGCTGAAGAACCTCAACTTTAGGCTTAGGTTTCTCCAGCCTGCTCATAAGAGACTCCTGGTTTTGCAAAGTACATACCAGTCCTCCAAAAACCGGGGTTAGCGCCCTACAGATGGGGCAAACGATCCGCCAGGTGCCCATCTCATTACAGATCAGCAGTTTAAGGCACACCGCGCAGAAGTTGTGCTTGCAGGACAGCTCCTTGGGGACCCTACAGTTGTCATATCTGCTGAAACAGATGGGACAGTCCATGTCGGTGAGGCCAGAGTCATGCCCATTGGTGGGGGATGGACACGATGATGGGTCGGTGTCATGGAGCGATGGCTGCTGCCGGTCTTCCACAGGTTCTGTCTCCGGTACATCAGGTCCCGGTGGTGCACCAGAGGTTGACCGTCCATGCAAGGTCTGGATGATCTCAGGTTCTGCCTCCTCAGTGCCAGTAGGACCATGATCCAGAGGAGCCTCCATGCTGGGTTCTGGAGCTTCTGTATCTCAGGTTTCCTCGTATCTTTCCTTGTGGGGAATTCAGGCAGCTGAGCTCGAATGTTCCCAGCCCAGAAGCGAAGGTCCTTATCTACCAGGGCTTACACATTAACCCAGTGTTTGATATGGTTTATGGATGATGATAAAGACTCTGCTACCCTTTATGGGAGCACGTATCCTACACAGGAAACAGCTGGTTTATACAGCAACCAGGAAGGCACCCACTTAAAGAGGAACCCCCTCCAACATGTACAGCGTATGACCCGGAGTCGCCTCTTGTGCTGAGCCTTTCAGTGTTCACACAGAGCTAGGAGATACTTACCCCCCCTCCCCCACAAAAAAAAAAAAGAAGGACAATTTCTGTGCATGTGGCGATTTTTATATTTTTACACCAAGCCACACCTCTAACCCCGCCCAATCCCTCTTAGGCTAAATTCACACGTCCGTGAAATCCCGGACCGTGCTCCTTCTGAGGGCAGGAGCGCACAGCGTCATTGGTTGCTATGACGCCATGCACTTCCTGAGGCCGCAGCTGTACAGTGATACACTGTCCACACTCGTATAGAGTGTATTACTGTACAGCAGCGGCCTTAGGAAGCGCACAGCGTCATAGCAACCAATGACGTGCTCCTTTGTGCCCCAATTCTGTAACAGTGCCTCTGTGTGGCACATGGCAACTACGTCCCCACACTGTGAAAACGCCTCCATTGAGCACCCTTAAAATAGGTCTACCTCCATAGTGTCCCCTGTTCAGTAAAAATGCACTTTTAGTGCAGTTTTGCCTAAGGCTCCCACATACTAAGGATGCCCCATTAGTGCCCCCACACAGTAACATACCTTCCAACCGTCCAGGATCCAGCAGTACAGTCCCAGATTTCAGTGGCTGTCCCGCTGTCCTGGTTCGGAGGAGGTATGTCCGTCTTTCTGGCATCTGTATAAAGCAGAGAGCCGTCATTGCCGACAGTCAGCCTAGGCTCTGCCCCCTCCACAGACTAGAGCAGCCAATGTCCTGCTGCTGCTAGGAAAAAGGTAAGTATGTTGTGCTGTCCCAGCATTTATTTTCTCCATTATCATTCATTATTGCCTATTTGTCTTGTTGTATAATTATTATGTTATGCAATGCTGCCACCCTGTGGTCATTCTTGTTATAGGTTCTGGATGTATAATGTAATTCCCATATGCCTTTGCTCTCTGCTTTCTCCTCCCTTTTCTGTGACATCAGTTCCTGTTTTTCTTAGTTCCTCAGTTACCTTCTCCTGCAACAGACACAGAGCTGGTGAGAGCATTAGTTTTTGACCTCTAATGTCCCCTAAGGTCCTCTAATATCCTGTTATATCCTCTAATGTCCTCCATATATAAATCTTCAATAAACTACCAAAGCTTCTTCATCATTGGATCTTCACATGAAACTGGTACCACAACCTATGGGATATTAGTGAGTTCAGCTATCTACCATTGCTTGTACAGGGATTACCACTCACAACCAGTCAGAGACTTCTCTAACGTACATCTGTGGTAGAATAGTCAAAAACGAGGTTTATATCTTTAGTCTTTGCATGTCTACACACAGTCCGCAAGCAAGCTTGGATCTGGCCGCCATCTTACCTGCACGTAGCTTCATAAGCACAGTGAGTAAGCTGAAATCCTTTCTTAAAGTGACAGTACCACTTAATCAGAAACAACATATCCACAAGAGGCTCAGTCGACTTCTCGGTCACTGAACATAGGGAAACTCACCCTGCTCCCATAAACTCAGATATATAGGAAGCAGAGTCCATGTTCACTGAGGAACTAACTGTACGATCTAAACGTGTTATTAAACCAACACAAAAGATTAGAGAGAACTTTGAGGCAACCAAAGAAGAGTTCAGTGACAATTTAACTGATTTATGGCAAAGAACTGAACACTATATAGCAGCTCTTTCACGCTATAACAATGACGCATCAAAGTTAACCACAGCATTGAATCGTTTAACTAACGCCTATAACCGCTATCAGCGCCTATCGGCAAAGTACATCACTTTCCTGAGCGACTCCGATTTTGATGATGCCTCAGAAGAGTTGAGAGAGAGAAAGGTTCTCCTCCAAGAGAAGGATGCCTTAGTACAAGACACTAAGAGTAAAGCAGAACTCCGCATCACACACTTGCAAGAAGTGAGATCCCATCGATCAACTTCTACCAAATATACACTTTTATCTTCCAAAACCTCTCGTTCTGGAAGGTCAGCGTTACATGACAAGCTTCTAGAGATCTGGGCAGAAGCAGAGGAAGCTAGTGTTAGAAGTTCCTTTACTAAGAAGGAAGCAGAAATTGCAAAGAAGAAGAAGGAAGAAATGGCGCAGAAGGAAGCGGAAATGGCGCAGAAGAAAGCGGAAATGGCGCAGTTAGAGGCCAAGGCAGAAGCTCAACTAAAAATCCTCCAAACAGAAAGGGAAGAAGCAGCTGCCTTAGCTAAACTGAAGCAAGCATTAGGTCAAGGTACTGATCTAGACTGTTTCATCCCAGGAGAAATGGAAGACCCAGCCGACCGCACTGCCAGATATGTGTTAAGGCAATCACCGCCTGTTCCTCCTGCTAAATCACATGTAACCACAATACATCTAAATCACCAACTGGATGAACCCACAGAGCATCAGGTGCCATCATCTACCAATGACAAGGTAATTTCCAGCGTTGAGCCAGCTCATCCTCCAGAGACTAAACCACAGCTTAACCCTTATGCCACATCATTTTGTCCTGATCAATCTCAGCCTTACAAACTAGAGTCACGACAATTCAATCCAGCAACAAGGAATGGGAGATCAGACATGTCGGACTTTGCCAGATACATGATGTGCAGGGAGCTGATAAACAATAGTCTCTTAAAGTATGATGACCATGCTGAAAACTACAGAGCCTGGAAATCGACCTTTGAAGCAGTAATCAGTGATCTTAACCTCACTGCCAAGGAAGAACATGACTTGCTTCTCAGCTGGTTAGGCCCAGAATCTGCAGAACGGGTAAAGACATTAAGAGCAGTTCATGCAGGCCACTCAGAGGAAGGTCTCGCTGCAGCATGGGAGAGACTTGAACAAACCTATGGCACTCCTGAAGCTATAGAGAGTGCATTATTCAAGAGACTTCAGGCCTTCCCAAAGATAAATGGCAAGGACAACCGCAAGCTCCAGGATCTGAGCGACCTACTAAAAGAATTAGAATTGGCTAAAATGGACCCACGTCTGCCAGGACTGAGTTAGGACTGCCTTGATATAGCCCATGGGGTCAATCCAGTCATGTTGAAGCTACCACACTTTATGCAAGAAAAATGGGCAGACCAGGGCTCCAGATACAAGAGAGAACACAATGTGTCTTTTCCCCCTTTCTCTTCTTTTTCCAGATTCATCAGTGACCAAGCTCTGAAGAAGAATGATCCCAGCTTCGACTTCATAGAATCCAGTCTACCTGCTTCATCCTCACGCTCAAGGTATGACAACCCAACAAGTAAACGTAGAGACTTAAGGGTAACAGTATCTGTTAGAAAGACAAATGTTCCACTTATTGGAGCCTCCACTACTAGGAAGGACCAGGGGCGTAGCTAAAAGCTCCTGGGCCCTGGTGCAAGAGTTCAGCTTGGGCCCCCCTTCCCTCACTACTTTGTATGTCTTCTTATGCGGCACATGGGTCTTTGGGCCCCCTCAGGCTCCTGGGCCCGGTAGCGACTGCTACCTCTGCACCCCCTATAGCTATGCCCCTGGGAAGGAAACCCCTGTCCTTAAGGAAAAGGACCCTAACCGCATGTGTCCTATCCATAAAAGACCTCATCCTTTAAAATAATGTCGTGGGCTCAGGGCAAAGACTTTGCAAGAACGCAGAGAGACACTCAAAGAGCTTGGAGTGTGTTACAAGTGTTGTGCCTCATCAAATCATATGGCAAAAGACTGTAAGGCTATAATCAGATGTGCAGAATGCGACAGTGACAAGCATGTTACAGCAATGCATCCTACCTTGCCTCCAGACAACGCATCTCAAGCCGCAACCAATGCCGTCCCACCCCATGGCGGGGAGCCACCGACTCAAGAGCTAGCTACAACGACTGTCTCCTCTTCCTGTATGGAAATATGTGGCAACGAGACTGGTTCCAAGTGCTGCACAAAGGTGTGTTTGGTCAAAGTATAACCAGAAGGGCAGTCTGAAAAAGCCACCAGAATATATGCCGTTCTAGACGATCAAAGCAATAGGTCTCTGGCAAAGCCTAAATTCTTTGAGATCTTCGGTATAAAGGGAGAAGCAAGGCCATACACCCTCAACACTTGTTCTGGTCGTGTAGAGACTTATGGAAGAAGAGCTACTGAATACATTATCTCCTCCATTAAAGGGAACATTCATATACCCTTGCCAACGTTAATTGAATGTGACCAGACACCTGATGAAAGAGATGAAATTCCTACTCCAGAAGCTACATACCACCATCCCCACTTGAAACATCTATCTAATGAGATTCCCCCTATGGACATGAATGCTGACGTCTTACTCTTGCTTGGGAGAGACATTATGAGGGTCCATAAGGTACGGAAACAATGCAATGGTCCTGACAATGCCCCATATGCGCAGAGACTCGACTTAAGCTGGGTTATTGTGGGCAATGTGTGTATTGATAAAAGCCACAAACCATCTCAGGTGAATTCCTTCAAAACCTTTGTGAACAGCAATGGTCGTCCAACTCACTTTAGGCCATGTGTTCATCATTACGAGGTATAAGAAAGGCTTTCTGACTTCTCTAAGGAACCAGACATTATTTCTACCCTTTATGACGACTTAGGAAGATCAATGTTTTGTACAAAAACAGAAGACAACAGATTAGCCCTGTCCATAGATGACAAAGAGTTTATTAAAATAATGGACGATGGATTCTTCAAAGATGCATCTAACCACTGGGTTGCACCTTTACCTTTCCGTGCTATAAGAACCAAACTTCCTAACAACTGAGAACAGGCGCTATCCAGATTCATCTCTTTGCAACGTACTTTGAAAAACAAACCTGAAATGAAAAACCATTTTGTGGCCTTCATGAAAAGGATATTTCACAATGATCATGCAGAGCTGGCTCCACCTTTGCAAGAGCATGAAGAATGCTGGTACCTTCCCTCTTTTGGAGTATATCACCCACGGAAACCAAATCAGATAAGAGTGGTGTTTGACTCAAGTGCCAAACATCATGGCATATCTCTGAACGACGTTCTTCTCACCGCTCCAAACCTGACCAATAATCTGGTAGGAGTACTTAAGAGATTCAGAAAGGAGCCAATCACCATTACTGCTAACATTGAACAAATGTTTCATTGCTTTATCATACAGCAAGACCACAGAAATTACCTCAGGTTTCTTTGGCACCAAGACAATGATACCAACAAGGAAATGGTTGAATACCGCATGAAGGTTCATGTGTTTGGTAACAGTCCTTCACCGGAAGGATGCCCAAAACTTCATTGAAAGAGACTTCTACATGGATGACACACTCAAATCCTTGCCCAAAGGACACAAGGTATGCTTTCAAAATCTTGTCTGAGGTTACATAAAATCACCTCTAATTGTCCTGCTGTAATGAAAGCCTTCCAGCCCAGTGATCACGCCACAGAATTCAGAGACTTGAATCTATGAATAGACAATCCACCAGTACAGAGAAGTCTGGGTTTGAGGTGGGACTTATTGAATGACTCTCTTGGTTTTCAAGTAAGCTGTGCAGATAAACCATTTACTAAATGAGGAGTTCTCTCAGTGGTGAACAGCCTATATGATCCCCTGGCCAATGTCCTGCTGCTGCTAGGAAAAAGGTAAGTATGTTGTGCTGTCCCAGCATTTATTTTCTCCATTATCATTATTTCCTATTTGTGTTGTTGTATAATTATTATGTTATGCAATGCTGCCACCCTGTGGTCATTCTTGTTATAGGTTCTGGATGTATAATGTAATTCCCATATGCCTTTGCTCTCTGCTTTCTCCTCTCTTTTCTGTGACATCAGTTCCTGTTTTTCTTAGTTCCTCAGTTACCTTCTCCTGCAACAGACACAGAGCTGGTGAGGGCATTCGTTTTTGACCTCTAATGTCCCCTAAGGTCCTCTAATATCCTGTTATATCCTCTAATGTCCTCCATATATAAATCTTCAATAAACTACCAAAGCTTCTTCATCATTGGATCTTCACATGAAACTGGTACCACAACCTATGGGATATTAGTGAGTTTAGCTATCTACCATTGCTTGTACAGGGATTACCACTCACAACCAGTCAGAGACTTCTCTAACGTACATCTGTGGCAGAATAGTCAAAAACGAGGTTTATATCTTCAGTCTTTGCATGTCTACACGCAGTCCGCAAGCAAGCTTGGAACTGGCCGCCATCTTACATGAACGTAGCTTCATAAGCACAGTGAGTAAGCTGAAATCCTTTCTTAAAGTGACAGTACCACTTAATCAGAAACAACATGTCCACAAGAGGCTCAGTCGATTTCTCGGTCACTGAACATAGGGAAACTCACCCTGCTCCCATAAACTCAGATATATAGGAAGCAGAGTCCATGTTCACTGAGGAACTAACTGTATGATCTAAACATGTTATCAAGCTGACACAAAAGATTAGAGAGAACTTTGAGGCAACCAAAGAAGAGTTCAGTGACAATTTAAATGATTTATGGCAAAGAACTGAACACTATATAGCAAGTCTTTCACGCTATAACAATGACGCATCAAAGTTAACCACAGCATTGAATCGTTTAACTAACGCCTATAACCGCTATCAGCGCCTATCGGCAAAGTACATCACTTTCCTGAGCGACTCCGATTTTGATGATGCCTCAGAAGAGTTGAGAGAGAGAAAGGTTCTCCTCCAAGAGAAGGATGCCTTAGTACAAGACACTAAGAGTAAAGCAGAACTCCGCATCACACACTTGCAAGAAGTGAGATCCCATCGATCAACTTCTACCAAATATACACTTTTATCTTCCAAAACCTCTCGTTCTGCAAGGTCAGCGTTACATGACAAGCTTCTAGAGATCCGGGCAGAAGCAGAGGAAGCTAGTGTTAGAAGTTCCTTTACTAAGAAGGAGGCAGAAATTACAAGGAAGAAGAAGGAAGAAATGTCGCAGAAGGAAGCGGAAATGGCGCAGAAGAAAGCGGAAATGGCGCAGTTAGAGGCCAAGGCAGAAGCTCAACTAAAAATCCTCCAAACAGAAAGGGAAGAAGCAGCTGCCTTAGCTAAACTGAAGCAAGCATTAGGTCAAGGTACTGATCTAGACTGTTTCATCCCAGGAGAAATGGAAGACCCAGCCAACCACACTGCCAGATATGTGTTAAGGCAATCACCGCCTGTTCCTCCTGCTAAATCACATGTAACCACAATACTTCTAAATCACCAACTGGATGAACCCACAGAGCATCAGGTGCCATCATCTACCAATGACAAGGTAATTTCCAGCGTTGAGCCAGCTCATCCTCCAGAGAATAAACCACAGCTTAACCCTTATGCCACATCATTTTGTCCTGATCAATCTCAGCCTTACAAGCTAGAGTCACCACAATTCAATCCAGCTACAAGGAATGGGAGATCAGACATGTCGGACTTTGCCAGATACATGATGAGCAGGGAGCTGATAAACAATAGTCTCTTAAAGTATGATGACCATGCTGAAAACTATAGAGCCTGGAAATCGACCTTTGAAGCAGTAATCAGCGATCAGAACCTCACTGCCAAGGAAGAACATGACTTGCTTGTCAGCTGGTTAGGCCCAGAATCTGCAGAACGGGTAAAGACATTAAGAGCAGTTCATGCAGGCCACTCAGAGGAAGGTCTCGCTGCAGCATGGGAGAGACTTGAACAAACCTATGGCACTCCTGAAGCTATAGAGAGTGCATTATTCAAGAGACTTCAGGCCTTCCCAAAGATAAATGGCAAGGACAACCGCAAGCTCCAGGATCTGAGCGACCTACTAAAAGAATTAGAATTGGCTAAAATGGACCCACGTCTGCCAGGACTGAGTTACCTTGATATAGCCCATGGGGTCAATCCAGTCATGTTGAAGCTACCACACTTTATGCAAGAAAAATGGGCAGACCAGGGCTCCAGATACAAGAGAGAACACAATGTGTCTTTTCCCCCTTTCTCTTCTTTTTCCAGATTCATCAGTGACCAAGCTCTGAAGAAGAATGATCCCAGCTTCGACTTCATAGAATCCAGTCTACCTGCTTCATCCTCATGCTCAAGGTATGACAACCCAACAAGTAAACGTAGAGACTTAAGGGTAACAGTATCTGTTAGAAAGACAAATGTTCCACTTATTGGAGCCTCCACTACTAGGAAGGACCAGGGGCGTAGCTAAAAGCTCCTGGGCCCTGGTGCAAGAGTTCAGCTTGGGCCCCCCTTCCCTCACTACTTTGTATGTCTTCTTATGCGGCACATGGGTCTTTGGGCCCCCTCAGGCTCCTGGGCCCGGTAGCGACTGCTACCTCTGCACCCCCTATAGCTATGCCCCTGGGAAGGAAACCCCTGTCCTTAAGGAAAAGGACCCTAACCGCATGTGTCCTATCCATAAAAGACCTCATCCTTTAAAATAATATCGTGGGCTCAGGGCAAAGACTTTGCAAGAACGCAGAGAGACACTCAAAGAGCTTGGAGTGTGTTACAAGTGTTGTGCCTTATCAAATCATATGGCAAAAGACTGTAAGGCTATAATCAGATGTGCAGAATGCGACAGTGACAAGCATGTTACAGCAATGCATCCTACCTTGCCTCCAGACAACGCATCTCAAGCCGCAACCAATGCCATCCCACCCCATGGCGGGGAGCCACCGACTCAAGAGCTAGCTACAACGACTGTCTCCTCTTCCTGTATGGAAATATGTGGCAACGAGACTGGTTCCAAGTGCTGCACAAAGGTGTGTTTGGTCAAAGTATAACCAGAAGGGCAGTCTGAAAAAGCCACCAGAATGTATGCCGTTCTAGACGATCAAAGCAATAGGTCTCTGGCGAAGCCTAAATTCTTTGAGATCTTCGGTATAAAGAGAGAATCAAGGCCATACACCCTCAACACTTGTTCTGGTCGTGTAGAGACTTATGGAAGAAGAGCTACTGAATACATTATCTCCTCCATTAAAGGGAACATTCATATACCCTTGCCAACGTTAATTGAATGTGACCAGATACCTGATGAAAGAGAAGAAATTCCTACTCCAGAAGCTACATACCACCATCCCCACTTGAAACATCTATCTAATGAGATTCCCCTATGGACATGAATGCTGACGTCTTACTCTTGCTTGGGAGAGACATTCTGAGGGTCCATAAGGTACGGAAACAATGCAATGGTCCTGACAATGCCCCATATGCGCAGAGACTCGACTTAAGCTGGGTTATTGTGGGCAATGTGTGTATTGATAAAAGCCACAAACCATCTCAGGTGAATTCCTTCAAAACCTTTGTGAACAGCAATGGTCGTCCAACTCACTTTAGGCCATGTGTTCATCATTACGAGGTAAAAGAAAGGCTTTCTGACTTCTCTAAGGAACCAGACATTATTTCTACCCTTTATGACGACTTAGGAAGATCAGTGTTTTGTACAAAAACAGAAGACAACAGATTAGCCCTGTCCATAGATGACAAAGAGTTTATTAAAATAATGGACAATGGATTCTTCAAAGATGCATCTAACCACTGGGTTGCACCTTTACCTTTCCGTGCTATAAGAACCAAACTTCCTAACAACCGAGAACAGGCGCTATCCAGATTCATCTCTTTGCAACGTACTTTGAAAAACAAACCTGAAATGAAAAACCATTTTCTGGCCTTCATGGAAAGGATATTTCACAATGATCATGCAGAGCTGGCTCCACCTTTGCAAGAGCATGAGGAATGCTGGTACCTTCCCTCTTTTGGACCAAATCAGATAAGAGTGGTATTTGACTCAAGTGCCAAACATCATGGCATATCTCTGAACGACGTTCTTCTTACCGGTCCAAACATGACCAATAATCTGGTAGGAGTACTTATGAGATTCAGAAAGGAGCCAATCGCCATTACTGCTGACATTGAACAAATGTTTCATTGCTTTATCATGCGGCAAGACCATAGAAATTACCTCAGGTTTCTTTGGCACCAAGACAACGACACCAGCAAGGAAATGGCTGAATACCACATGAAGTTTCACGTGTTCGGTAACAGTCCTTCACCTGCTGTCGCTACATATGGCCTACGTAGGGCTGTCTCTGATGGTGTGTCAGAGTTTGGGAAGGATGCCCGAAACTTCATTGAAAGAGACTTCTACGTGAACGACGCACTCAAATCCTTGCCCACAGCGGAGGAAGCAATAGACCTGCTCAAAAGGACACAAGGTATGCTTTCGAAATCTTGTCTGAGGTTACATAAAATCGCCTCCAATTGTCCCGCTGTAATGAAAGCCTTCAAGCCCAGTGATCATGCCACAGAGTTCAGAGACTTGAATCTAGGAATAGACAATCCAACAGTACAGAGAAGTCTGGGTTTGAGGTGGGACTTATCGAATGACTCCCTTGGTTTTCGAGTAAGCTGTGCAGATAAACCATTTACTAAAAGGGGAGTTCTCTCAGTGGTGAACAGCCTATATGATCCCCTGGGATTTGTAGCACCTTTGACTGTACAAGGTAAATTCCTGTTAAGACAGCTCTCAGTCTATTGCAGACTGGGATGCTCCACTGCCATCTGATAAACAGCAAAAATGGGAGTTATGGAAGGAATGCTTGCATGCATTAGACAGGACGCATATGCCACGATGCTACACTCCAACTACCCTTACAACAACTCGGAGGAAAGAAGTCCACATATTCTCAGACACATCTACTGAAGCTATTGCAGCTGTTGCCTATTTGAAAGTAATAGACTATTACAATGAAGCTCATGTTGGATTTCTGTTCAGAAAGGCTAAATTAGCTCCGAAACCTGAACACACCATTCCTAGGCTTGAACTTTGTGGAACTGTACTAGCTGTAGAGATTGCAGACTTTATACAGCGAGAGCTAGATATTCATGTGGATGACATTCAATTTTACACAGACAGCAGTTGGCACGTGTGCCATAAACCTCACTCTGCAGAAGATATTGCCCTATGTGAGTTGCTTGTGATACGTAACGTACAGCTGAGTGCCTTTCACAAGGAACTAAAATGTATACATGAGAAGCAAGACATTCCAAAAAGCAGCCCCATTGCTAACTTGAAACCAGTAATTGACGATCATGGCATGCTGAGAGTTGGTGGTCGCCTAAACAAGTCTAAAGGTCCTTTTACACGGAAAGATAAATCGTATTAGCGATCGTAGATGAACGATCGAACGATGCAATGTAAATACCGTTTACACTGAAAGAGAAGTCGTTCACAATCTTCGTACTTTCGGTCGTTTTATAATCGTTATTACGATCGTTCCTTGCTCCTTGCCATAAGCATTACCATTACCATCTGCCAACGACTAAACGATTTTCGTTTAAACTGGAAGATTTTTCGAACGATGAACGATTAATTTATTGGCGGGACAAAAGATGCGATCAACGAGAAGCAAACGAAATCTCGTTCGTCGTTAAATCGTTACCCGTGCTTATACGCAACAATAATCGTGCAAATCCGAACGTTTGAACGATTATTTGAACGATAATCGGCTCGTGTAAAAGGGCCTTTAGTTAGAGATTTCAGAAAGGAATCCCCTTATTATACCTGCCAATCACCATGTTACTACGCTGCTGATACGGCATTATCATGAAAGAATCAAGCACCAAGGTAGACATTTCACTGAGGGTGCTTTAAGAGCCACAGGTTATTGGATAGTGGGAGCAAAAAGACAAGTTGCTCATATACTTCACCATTGCATTAAATGTTGCAAGGCAAGAGGAAAATTACAACATCAACAAATGTCTGATTTGCCAGTTGATAGGACAAGCACTGAACCACCTTTTACTTATGTTGGTCTGGATATCTTTGGGCCATAGACAGTCACTGCACGTAAAACCAGAGGTGGTCATGCAGACAGCAAACGATGGGCAGTGTTGTTTAATTGCTTAAAGAGGACCTTTCATGACTTTAAAAAAATGAATCTGCACTATCTACCTGATAGTGCGTCCCCCACTGATGCCAGCAGCGTTGTTTTCTTAGCAAATTGTGCGCTGTCCAATCAGAGCGGACCGCTCACAGCAGGGTTGAACTCCTTCGGCCCTGCTGTGAGCGGTCCGCTCTGATTGGACAGCGCTCACAGCAGGGCAGAAGCAACGCCCATTGAGGAACAGGGAGTCTCCTCCTCCCTGTTCCGATGCCTTCTAATTAGCATAAAGCCGGACCGAAGAACGGGGGGCCCGTGTGAAGCCACCGGGGGACAATTTGCTAAGAAAACAACGCTGCTGGCATCAGTGGGGGACGCACTATCAGGTAGATAGTGCAGATTCATTTTTTTAAAGTCATGAAAGGTCCTCTTTAAGTGTACGTGCTATACATATTGAAGTGATAGAATCCATGAGCGCTTCTAGCTTCATCAATGCCTTAAGACGATTCCTCTCCATCAGAGGACCTATAAAGCAAATAAGATCTGACTGTGGAACCAACTTCATAGGTGCCTGCCAAGAATTACAAATTGACTCAAAGCCAATTCAAAACTACTTGGCCAACAATGGTTGTACATGGATCTTTAACCCCCCCCCCCCCCATGCCTCACATATGGGCGGTTCAATGAAAAAGGAAAGAATGATAGGCATCACCCACAAAATATTGGACTGTATGCTTATAGACTCAAACTTCTCAAGGCTCACCCATGAGACTTTGACTACCTTCCTAGCTGAAGTATCTGCTATTGTCAACTCAAGACCTCTTGTACCTGTATCAATGGACCCAGAATCCCCTGTCATTCTCACTCCAGCAACTCTTCTTAGAAGTTTGGATCTGTTCCTAACCCACCTGAAGAGTCTTCATCTGGTAATCTATGTCAGAAACAGTGGAAACATGTTCAACATCTGGCCAACTGCTTCTGGAACAGGTGGAAAAAGGAGTACTTAACCCTTCTTCAAGGACGAAGGAAGTGGCAACAGGTCAAGCCAAACTTACAAATAGGAGATCTTGTTCTCATGAAGGACCAGAAGGTGGAAAGAAACTCCTGGCCCATGGGTCTCATCTCAAAAATCTTCACCAGTGAAGACCACAAGGTCCATAGAGTGGGAGTGACCATCGCAAAACAAGGCGTTTCCAAGTCCTTCATCAGGCCTATATCTGAGATTGTTCTTCTCTTACCAGTGGAGAAATGATTTTCACTTGCCATGAGGAACTATTATGGAACCTTTCGTCCATTTAGTCGGTCATCACTGGACAATTCCTAGAACACTGCAGACATTCCAACCATTGGACTGTTCCTGTCCACCCATTCAAGTTTATAGTGTTTTCTTGTTACCTTTTATCTTTCAGGTTCCAGTATTTCTACTGAACATCATATGGGCATTCATGTTTATTATATAGTGAAATCCAAGGATTTCAGACGGGGAGTGTGCTGTCCCAGCATTTATTTTCTCCATTATCATTATTACCTATTTGTGTTGTTGTATAATTATTATGTTATGCAATGCTGCCACCCTGTGGTCATTCTTGTTATAGATTCTGAATGTATAATGTAATTCCCATATGCCTTTGCTCTCTGCTTTCTCCTCCCTTTTCTGTGACATCAGTTCCTGTTTTTCTCAGTTCCTCAGTTGCCTTCTCCTGCAACAGAAACAGAGCTGGTGAGAGCATTTCTTTTTTACCTCTAAGGTCCTCTAATATCCTGTTATATCCTCTAATGTCCTCCATATATAAATCTTCAATAAACTACCAAAGCTTCTTCATCATTGGATCTTCACATGAAACTGGTACCACAACCTATGGGATATTAGTGAGTTCAGCTATCTACCATTGCTTGTACAGGGATTACCACTCACAACCAGTCAGAGACTTCTCTAACGTACATCTGTGGCAGAATAAATGTGTTAAAAAGTATTTTTTTTACTTTTTGTAATGGGCATATTACCGGGGGCACTATGTGGGCATATTACTGGGGGACACAATGTGGGCATATTACTGGGAGCACAATGTGGGCATATTACTGGGGGACACAATGTGGGCATATTACTGGGGGCACAATGTGGGCATATTACTGGGGGGATACAGCAGGGTATATTACTGGGGGCACAATGTGGGCATATTACTGGGGGGCACAATGTGGGCATATTACTGGGGGCACAATGTGGGCATATTACTGGGAGGCACAGCAGTGCATATTACTGGGGGCACAATGTGGGGATATTACTGGGAGCACATTACTGGGAGCACAATGTGGGCATATTACTGGGAGCACAATGTGGGCATATTACTGGGGGGGCACAATGTGGGCATATTACTGGGTGGCACAGTGTGGGCATATTACTGGGAGGCACAATGTGGGCATATTACTGGGAGCACAATGTGGGCATATTACTGGGGGGCACAGTGTGGGCATATTACTGGGGGGCACAATGTGGGCATATTACTGGGGGCACAATGTGGGCATATTACTGGGGGCACAATGTGGGCATATTACTAGGGGGCACAGTGTGGGCATATTACTGGGGGGCACAGTGTGGGCATATTACTGGGGCACAATGTGGGCATATTACTGGGGGCACAATGTGGGCATATTATTGGGGGCAAAATGTGGGCATATTACTGGGGGCACAATGTGGGCAAATTACTGGGGGGCACAATGTGGGCATATTACTGGGGGGCACAGCAGGGTATATTACTGGGGGCACAATGTGGGCATATTACTGGGAGCACAATGTGGGCATATTACTGGGAGCACAATGTGGGCACATTACTGGGAGCATAATGTGGGCATATTACTGGGAGCACAATGTGGGCACATTACTGGGAGCATAATGTGGGCATATTACTGGGAGCACAATGTGGGCATATTACTGGGGAGCACAGCTGGGCATATTACTGGGGACACAAAATGTGGACATAAATACTGTGTGGTGGCATGAAGGGGGAATAATTAGTATGTGGGGGCATTAAGGGGATTGGGTGGGATTAGGTGTATAGTTAGGTTTTGGGCGGAGTTAGAGGCGTGGCCTAGTGCAGAAAAAAACTGCCACGGCGCTCAAAGCACGCCGCACAATGTGTCCCTCTTTGGTGGTTTACAAAGTTGGGAGGTATTCAGTAAGGATGTTAGTGCCCCCTTACTGTAATTTTTCCTCTTAGTGTCCTCCACACAGTAGTGACATTGCCGTAGTACCTCCCCATAATGAATGCCCCCTTATAGTAAGAACGCCCTCTTTGTGCCCCCTTGCACGTAGATCTGTGTCTCTTCCAGATCTACGGGGGTATTATTTGGCCCATCAGTTAAAATTACCTGGATGGGAAAATGACCAATTAATAGATTAAAGGGGGCTAGGATATGCCCTCAATGTCTGATTGGTGCGCTGCCGCCCTCCATTCATTCCTATGATAGCGTCGAAAATAGCCAAGCACAGGGGCGCAAAAGATGCGTGCTGTCCGTTCTCGATATAGACAATGCTAGCGATATGCCACCATGGTCTCAGATCAGACAACCCTTTTAAAGGGAAACGCAGAGACCTGGTGAGATATTTATTACAGTTAGGGCTCATGCACACGAACGTATTTTCTTTCCATGTTCGTTCCGTTTTTTGGGGACCGTATGCGGAACCATTCTTTTCAATGGGTCTGCAAAAAAACTGAAGTTACTCCATGTGCATTCCGTTTCCGTATTTCCGTTACGCAAAAAAATAGAACATGTCCTATTATTGTGCGCATTACAGACAAGGATAGGACTGTTCTATTAGGGGCCAGCTTTTCCGTTCTGCAAAATATGGAACGCGCACGGACGTCATCCGTATTTTTTGCGGACCACAAAATACATACAGTCGTGTGCATGAGGCCTTAGTCTTCGTTCACATCAGCATTCAGCCTTTCCGTTCTCCTGCTCCATTTAGAAAAAAAAATACTGGCCTTGTGGGTGAGATAGCGGCCGGGTCGCAACCCTAGGTGAAGCAGGTATCAAGGACCCCGCATCAGACGCCTGATCTTCCTCCTGGTTGTGCAGCACTGTGCAGGGAAAACAGCGCTAAATCAGCACTGCAACCTCTTCATTCTCAGGATCGGTGGGGGTCCCAGAGTTCAGTCCCCCAGTGATCATAAAGTAATGGGAATACACCCCATAAGACGGGGAAGATGCTTTAAAAGGGTTCTGCAGTTCTGTAAACCTGATGATCTATCCTCTGGATAGATCATCAGCATCTGATCAGCGGCTGTCCGACACCCGGGACCCCCGCTGATCTGGGCGGGGCTAAGCTCCATTCAAGTGAACAGAGCTTAGCCCCGCCCAGGCCAGTGATACTCGTCATGACGTCACTGGGCCTGCGGTAAACACAGAGAAGGCCGCGGCGCTCCTGCAGCGCCGCTGCCTTCTCAAACAGCTGATTGGCGGGGGTCCCGGGTGTCGGACCGCCGCCCATCAGATGCTGATGATCTATCCAGAGGATAGATCATCAGTTTTACAGAACTACAGAACCCCTTTAATGTGACTGGACAGGAGTTCCTGGTCCTGTCCTGACACACAGGAAATGCCTACTCAGCCAATCACTGGCGGGTCACTGCTGCAGCCATATCCTGTGTGCCAAGACAGGATCAGGAACGGGAGTGGCAAGGGAATCAGTGACGTATAGGTTCTTTTATTTATATATTAAGCCCCTTGCCATAAAGGAGATGGCCATGGTTTTCTGAAATTTGCCTAGAAGCAGGGCATGGAATAAAATTGTAAAAACAGTGATTTCAGTCTGGAGATCTCTCCCATCATGCTTTGCTTCACAGTTTTCATATTGCCATATCTCTGGGCGGAGCTTTCTCCTGGGCTCATCGTCGCCCCCTGCTGACGTCCGTGGGAACTGAAGTTTCTTAGTAAATAGAGGAGAGAAAACGTCACCACATTGGTGAAAGGATTAAGGAGGGAATCCCCCTGGTTGACGCAGGAGCCAGCACCAGGAGGGGCCCCCTCCTCTCTCTGCGGGACACGTAAGTACAAGATGGTAACACATTCATGAAATCCCACAGCCGCTAATCCGGCTGCACTAGGTGCGGGCTTGTACTGTTATCAGAGATATAGCTTACACCCTATAGGCTGCTGCTCTATCTGCTCCTCATGCTTTAAGCCTCATTCACACGTCAGTGTTTCACGGACGTGTTCTGTACGTGTTCTCCACTGACAGCACACGTCTCCATTCATTTGAATGTGTGTGTTCAGACATCAGTGTTTCATCACGGTCCGCGGTTCCGTTTTTTTTAGCACAGATGCATGTCCTATCTTGATCCGTGTTCCGGATCTCTCACGCCCATTATAGTCTATGGGTCCGTGAAAACCACGGGTTGCATCTGTGTTTCACAGATCATTAAGAAGAGATGCTTTGAAAATTATTTTTCAGCTGTTCAGTGTCAGTGAAACACGGATGCAACACGGACAGCAAAAAACGGACACACGGACCCTTCACAGACAGCTTCACGGATGCCTCACTGACCACCTGCTTACGGATTTGAGCACGGACACGGACGTGTGAATGAGGCTTTACACTGCAACTTCACTCCATTAGGGCACAGCTATGATCTCTTTTGTCAGATGAAAGGAGCCCCATATATACTGTATATGTTTAGCGTCTATACGTCGGGAACTTTTTCCCCGCACATACGCCAAACCCAGGGCTCAGACTTGCCTCTGAAGTCTGTCTCTTCTCTCATCAGATATTCAGGCTGCTGCTCTGTCCCTCCATCATGCTTTACACTGCAGCTCTGCTTGTTCAGACTGACTTCTGCCACTCATATGATCAAGTCAAACCTGCACAGCTCCAAAACATTGCTTTAAAGGACTTGCTGCAGACAACTTGTGTTTATGTGACAAGAGTTATGTAATGAGTGCTGTATTTCACTGACAGCAAGCAGAGGTGGAGTCAGGGTCGGAAGTCTATGAGGCCGGTAAGCTCGGGTATTTTGCTGAGAAAGCGATATAATAATTGGAAAACAGGGCAATAAATAACGGCCAAAGTCTCCTATTAATAATGGTGTGGAGCAATGTGCAGCTGCAGACCTGGCCCAGCACCCCCCGACTGCAGAGGATATTCCCTCACGCATTAGTGCAGGGGCCCCACGAGGTTGATTCCCCCTGTGATTTGGGTGTTTGTTTAGAGCCCCTGATAACCTGCCATTTATTACCTCTCCCTCGGCTGCGCTTTAGTTCTGATCCATGAAGGTACAGCGATGATCAGTCATTCCAGTCTGAAATCAACCCAAATACGGGCTCACACTGCTGCTCTTGTCCTCCCTCAGTGCTTTACACTGCAGCACTGCTCTATTACTACTAGAGATGAGCGAACGTGCTCGTAACGAGCACTGTACCGCTCGGCTCCCCTGCGCTCGCATGGGCGCAGGCAGCCGCTTCCGTCCTCCTGAGGAGGACGGAAGTGGCTGCCTGCGCCCATGCGAGCGCAGGGGAGCTGAGCGGTACAGTGCTCGTTACGAGCATGTTCGCTCATCTCTAATTACGACAGTACTGTGCTGTGATGAGTAATTCCAGCTCTGGGTGCTCTTAGGCCCCTTTCACACGAGCGTGAGACTCGGACGTCTCCCGCATCGTGTGCTGTGTACTGAACTGCCGGCACTGAACAGGGTTACATAGTATTATACTGATTTATGATGCTATGTAACCCTTATGCCCCTTTCACACGAGCGGGGAGACTCGCATGTCTCCCGCAACGCATCTACAGGGCTGGACTCCGGCACTGACTGGGATCGCATATAATGCTCTGCGATCCCTGTCAGTGCCGGAGTCCAGCCCTGTAGATGCGTTGCGGGAGACATGCGAGTCTCCCGCTCGTGTGAAAGGGGCATAAGGGTTACATAGCATCATAAATCAGTATAATACTATGTAACCCCGTTCAGCGTCAGGAGTTCAGTACACTGCACACGTCCGAGTCTCCCGCTCGCGTGAAAGGGGCCTTACACAACCAGATGACAAGGTAATAATGAGCACTGATTGATGATATACAAGTTGCTGGGTGCTGGTTTAACCCCTCAGTAACCAGCCTGTTGTGGGCCTTACTGACCAAGCGTTTTTCTACCTTTTTTCATCACCCCCTTCCAAAAGCTATAACTTTTTTGTTTTTCCGTCTATATAGCTTTATGAGGTCTTGTTTTTTGCAGGACAAGTTGTAGTTTTTAATGGCGCCATTTTGGGATACACGTAACTTTCTGATTAACTTTTATTAACTGTTTCTGGGAGGGACATGGGAAAAACAGCAATACTGCCACTGAGCTTATACGTTATAAATTTTACAGTGTTCATTTTTGAATATAAATTACATAATATCTTTATTCTCTGGGTCAGTACGATTACAGCGATAGCAAATACATATAGCTTTTTTACATTTTACTACTTTTGTGCAATAAAACCCCTTTTTTAAAAGGAAGAAAATCTTTTTGCATTGCCGCTTCCCAACACCCATAACTTTTTTATTTTTCCTTCTATGGAGTTGTGTGAGGGTTTGATTGTTGCGGGACGACTTGTAGTTTTCATTGGTATCACTTTGGAATAAATTACACTTTTTGATCGCTCGTTATAAAGTTTTTTCTGTGGCAATTAAGAAAACAATAGCAATTCTGTAATTTTATTTTATTTTATTTTTTACGGCGTTCACCTTAGGGGATAATTTACATGATAGTTATTTAGTGTGGGTCATTACGGACGCGGCAATACCAACAGATTTTTTTTTTTGCAATTTTTTTCATTGAAAAGCGTATTTTCAATGGAAAAAAAGCTTTTTTTTAAATTGATTTTTTATTTAATAAATGTGTGTTTTTTTTTTACCACTTAATAGGCCCACAAGGGGACTATAACAGACAACATTTTGATTGCTTTATAACCCTTTCAGTCCCGGAGGTTTTTTCGGCTTTGCGTTTTCGTTTTGCGCTCCCTTCCTTCAAACAGCCATAACTGTTTTATTTTTCTGTTCACATAGCTGTATGAGGGCTTGTTTTTTGCGGGACAAGTTGTACTTTCCAACGCCACCATTTAATATTGCATATGGTGTAGTGGGAAGTGGGAAAAAAATTCCAAATCTGGTGAAATTGCAAAAAAAACGCTATTCCGCTACAGTTCTACGGGTTTCTTATTTACAGCGTTCGATGTTAATTAAAACTGACCAGTTACTTTCATTCTACTGATCAGTACGAATCCGGCGATACCTAATATGTATAGTTTTTCCTGCGTTTTGATAGTGATAAAATAATTAGAAAGTTGCCCTATAACTTTTTGGTATTTATGTGTACGGAGCTGTATGGGGGCTCATGTTTTGTGGGGCGGTCTGAAGTTTTTATTGATACCATTCTGGGGTGTGTATGACTTTTTATCACTTTTTATTAAATTTTTTTTTAGAAAAAAAAAAGCGACAAAAAACAGCGAATCGTCATTTGGACACTTTTTTCTGCCACACAATTCGCCGTATTGGAATCTTTTTTAATATTTAAAAGGTACGGGCGTTTTCGGTCACGGTGATACCCATGATGTCTATATTTATTGTTATTTAGGTATTTATTTTTTAATTATACAGAAAGGGGGGGTGATTTAAACTTTTATATTCTTTTTATTTTTTATATATTTTTTTACATTTTTTAAAAAAAATTTTGTGATTATTTTAAAGCTCAAATATAAGCAAATAGATTGTGTTTTTTATTTTTTCTTTATGAGCAATGAGGGTTTTTAAATTTTGAATTAATGAATGAATTTGCTCATTTCTTATCCTGGCCTGCCATCTAGTGCCCAGAATAAGAATTGTACTTTGAAAGCTATAAACCTCATCAGCGAGGTTTACAGCTTTCAGATCGTGTACAGACACCCCAATTGGGCACACGGGGTGTCTGTACACCACCCGGAAGCGTACGCTTCCGGTTTTAGACGCAACTAGATGACGTGATCACGTGTGATCACGGCATCTAAAGGCCTATGAAGACGCCGCCGATGGCGGTAAGTACCCGCAAGTCTCTGCTGTTAGAAACAGCAGAGACTTGCCGGCCATGACGCCGGCCGCACGTGTGAGCGGGTGCCATGTGCCCGCATCGCCCCAGCGCTGTACATGTACAGCGCTGGGGCTGTAAGGGTTAAATACAGTTCACTATCCCTGTAGTGCAGTGCATTTTAATGTGAGTGCTATACTGAGATTGACCAGCAGGCTGCGCCAGAGAGGCACAGACTGATGGAAACTACTCAAGGCTGGCTTGGGGCCTTAATCGGACCCCAACCAGCCTTTACACACATCGGCACCCCGCAATCGCATTTGCGGGGTGCCGATGGGAGACCAAGGGAGTCTGCTCCCTCTGTCACTGCTTTATATGCGGGGGCGCCAAAGGATTAAACAGCTCGGATTGGCACTCCTGCCAGTCCGGGCTCTTAGAGCAGGAGTGCCGTATAAAAGTGGCGGCCAAGCCTAAGGCTCCTTAATGACCGCCGTAAAAAGGCATATGGGTGGTCACCAAGGGGTTAAAGGGTCTTTCACTCGGTCAATGTGAAATGAATGGGGCATAAACGATCCTTATTACGATCATTCATCCCCCATTCTGTTTGCATGTTGCCGGCAGCACATCTGCCTACGAATGGAGTGCTGCTGATATGATTTTAGGAGGTGGACGAAAGATGTAATCACCTCACAAAAGTGTGTTCTGCTCGTTTGGCGGGTAATCGGCTGCAAATTTACACGGGCCAATTATCAAGAGTGCATATTCGGAGGAATGTCCATCCCCCACAATAGGCCCGATCCTTGGCCAGTGTAAAAGGGCCCTAAGCTGTGTCGGCATAGTGTGAAATCAGCTTTAGAGGCTCAGACTGCTGATCTGTCCATTCTGCTTTACACTGCAGCTATGCTTGTTTTAGGGCTCGGCTACACAGCGATTTAGGCCACGAGGCTGGCGTATGAATGAAAACGGTCACAGTGCATTTTTGTTGCGACACTTGAATCACAAAAAAAATAAAAATCCAACATTGGATTTTTTGCAATTCACGTTTTGTGGTCGTAGCAAATGTGCGACCCATTCATTCCTATGGCACCCACGTACACTGCGATATTTGGGGCACACCCCAAACCGCCATGTAGCTGTACCCTTAATGTCTACATTAGAGTGGCAACATGCAGCCTCCTGATGTTCAACCAAGGCTTCGTGCACATGGCTGTATTTTGCATCCACGTCTGATCCACATTTTTTTCGGATCGCACACTGACCCCTTCATTTCCATGGGTCCGCAAAAAAAACAGCACACGGATGTCAACCACGTTCCATCAGCATCCGTAGAGAACATGTCCCATTCTTGTCCATAATGCATACAATAGTCATTTTTAGTGATGGGAGTGAGAAAACCGCGGATTGCACACGGAAGGCGTTCATATTTTGCAGATCCGAGGTTTGCGGACTGCAATACGGAAACGGTCGTGTGCACGAGGCCCAAATCGAACTTAGGTCACCATAGAACCCTCTTAGGAAATCTTTCAGTTGCCTATAATGACATGGCAATACCACACAGTACGGCAGAACGTCCCTGCAGTGGCTGATGCAGGTGGGCGGAGCTTGGCCGTCTGTGTATCTGCCGTATTTACTGAATAATATTTATTAGTATGAATTCATTCATTTACTAGTAAAAGGCTTGTCCACTGGCGCAGATTTCAGGTTTACCTTTCCCAACCGTCCTGGATCCAGTGGGGCTGTCCCGGTATGGGGAGGGAATGTCCCGGTGTCTAGCAGCTGTCCCTGCGTCCATAGGACGCAGAGACAGTTGCCTGTATGGTGATGAAGCAGAGAGCCGGCATCGGCTCGCTGCTTCATCCATTCTCCCTCCCGTCCCCCCCTGCAGGCTCTACTACATACCTCCCTGCCGCTCTCCACACCTTTGGTCTGGGTGGGGGGTGGGGCCGGCCGGCAGTCAGCCATGGCTCCACCCCCTCCAAAGTAAAGAAGAAGATGTCCTGCTGGTGATGCTGCTAGGAAGAAGGTAAGTATATGGTTTTTTTATTTTTTCAATTTTCTGAGAGTGGCACAATATGTGCATATTACTGGGGGGCACAGCATTACTGGGGAGCACAGTATGGGCATATTACTGGGGTGTACAGCATTACTGGGGAGCACAGTATGGGCATATTACTGGGAGGGCACAGCATTACTGGGGGGCACAGTATGGGCATATTACTGGGGTGTACAGCATTACTGGGGAGCACAGTATGGGCATATTACTGGGAGGGCACAGCATTACTGGGGGGCACAACATTACTGGGGAGCACAATGTCAGCATATTATAGGGGGGCACAGCATTACTTGGGAGCACAGTATGGGCATATTACTGGGGGCACGACATTACTGGGGAGCACAATGTGGGCATATTATAGGGGGGGCACATAGCTGGGCATATTACTGGGGACACAGCTGGGCATATGACTGGAGGGCACAGCTGGTCATATTAATGGGGGCACAGCTGGGCATATTACTAGGGGCAGATAACTGGGGAATAATTACTATGTGGGACAGTAAGGGGACTTGGTGGGATTAGGTGTATAGTTATGTTACGGGTAGAGTTAGAGGCGTGGCCTAGTGCCGAAAAAATTTGCGTAAATTAGTCACGCCCGTTCCCATTGCTAAACACAACAGCAGTACAAATCTCTAGTTGTTGCAATGTATCAGTGCAGGGAAAATGTATCAGACTGGGTTGCAGGATGTTCATTTCACCGTCTTTCACCAGTGTGGACCAGTGCTGCCACCTAGTGGGCAACTAGATGCAGTCATGACAGCACCTCAGACTGAAGATACATTATTGACTGTAATGAAAGCACCAACATAGAAGGGCCACACAACGCATTCAAATACAGTTTAATTATGTTTATGTGTATTATACATATAGATACATTACTATGGGCATAGACACACAAATCATAACAAGTTTATTTATTTGGAGAAGTTGTGCTTAAAATGCCTTGGCTTCCAAAACCACAATAAAAAACCTGACCATGTGTCCATACCCTGAAAAGTGCACCATTTCCAATTTGCATATAGAATGACTCTAAAAAAAGCCACTGTGTAAACCAGAGCTGCACTCACTGCTCTGCTGGTGCAGTCACTGTGTACATACATTACTGATCCTGAGTTACATCCTGTATTATACTCCAGAGCTGCACTCACTATTCTGCTGGTGCAGTCACTGTGTACATACATTACTTTACTTATCCTGTACTGATCCTGAGTTACATCCTGTATTATACTCCAGAGCTGCACTCACTATTCTGCTGGTGGAGTCACTGTGTACATACATTACTTATCCTGTACTTATCCTGTGTTACATCCTGTATTATACTCCAGAGCTGCACTCACTATTCTGCTGGTGGAGTCACTGTGTACATACATTACTTATCCTGTACTTATCCTGTGTTACATCCTGTATTATACTCCAGAGCTGCACTCACTATTCTGCTGATGCAGTCACTCTGTACATACATTACTATACAAGAACAACCACCAGAACTGTGAATGCTCTGGAACACACAGAGTGTAAAAATGGGGCCAAACTGTTCAAAAGTAATGTACTTAGCAAGTGACTAAACAGAAATCTCGGGATTATCACGTTTATACACTATAAATAATATATAAACTCATTTACTAAGAACTTTCGGTTTGTGACTGATATGACATCACTGTCCCTTTCAGAGTGGTAAGGAGGACTGAGCGACGAAGACGGGTGGGCGTGTCTGGCACGTCTCATCGGCTCTCTATGGTCACTCGCCTATCACGTGCTCTTTGAATGCCGGAAGTGTCTTGTCTGCCGTTGGGACTCCGGTTTCTCTGAGGCTGGGACGTTGGCGTTATGTCCAGGAAGCAGGGTGTCCGCTCCCGGCCCGGGAAGAAGGCCGATTTGGAGCGGAAGAGGGACGAGCGGGCCGCGCGGAGAGCTCTAGCTAAAGAACGTCGGAACCGGGCCGGAGAGGCCGGGGACCAGGAGGAGTTCCTTAGTTTCGCAAATCAACTTGAAGTGTTGGGACTGCGGCTGCGGGAAGTGCCGGGAGACGGGTGAGGACCGGTGGGCCTGACATGTTACTGCTCCCAGCGCCATCTTGGTACTCTCACCCTGTCAAAACTGCCAAGAACCTGGGCAGTGAGCGGCGCCCTGTAGGTGCTCTCAGAACCTGGCTCAGTCCTGTACATGGTCCCAGCGACAGCAGTGTTAGTCATACAGGAGCAGCAGTGGACATTACCAACATCTAGGTGTCCAATAGTAGAATCACCTAACGTAAAGTAATTATGAGACCTGATACTAGAAACACCTAGAACGTGAAGTAATGATGATGTCCAATACTAGAAACACCTAGAACGTAAAGTAATGATGATGATGTCCAATACTAGAAACACCTAGAACGTAAAGTAATGATGATGATGTCCAATACTAGAAACACCTAGAACGTAAAGTAATGATGATGTCCAATACTAGAAACACCTAGAACGTAAAGTAATGATGGCGTCCAATACTAGAAACACTTAGAATGTAAAGTAATGATGGTGTCCAATACTAGAAACACTTAGAATGTAAAGTAATGATGGCGTCCAATACTAGAAACACTTAGAATGTAAAGTAATGATGGCGTCCAATACTAGAAACACTTAGAATGTAAAGTAATGATGGCGTCCAATACTAGAAACACCTAGAATGTAAAGTAATGATGGTGTCCAATACTAGAAACACCTAGAACGTAAAGTAATGATGGTGTCCAATACTAGAAACACCTAGAACGTAAAGTAATGATGGCGTCCAATGGTAGAAACACTTAGAATGTAAAGTAATGATGGTGTCCAATACTAGAAACATCTAGAATGTAAAGTAATGATGGTGTCCAATACTAGAAACACCTAGAACGTAAAGTAATGATGGCGTCCAATACTAGAAACACCTAGAACGTAAAGTAATGATGGCGTCCAATACTAGAAACACTTAGAATGTAAAGTAATGATGGCGTCCAGTACTAGAAACACCTAGAATGTAAAGTAATGATGGCGTCCAATACTAGAAACACCTAGAATGTAAAGTAATGATGGTGTCCAATACTAGAAACACTTAGAACGTAAAGTAATGATGGCGTCCAATACTAGAAACACTTAGAATGTAAAGTAATGATGGCGTCCAATGGTAGAAACACCTAGAACGTAAAGTAATGATGGCGTCCAATACTAGAAACATCTAGAATGTAAAGTAATGATGGCGTCCAATACTAGAAACACTTAGAATGTAAAGTAATGATGGCATCCAATACTAGAAACACCTAGAATGTAAAGTAATGATGGTGTCCAATACTAGAAACACTTAGAATGTAAAGTAATGATGGCGTCCAATACTAGAAACACTTAGAATGTAAAGTAATGATGGCGTCCAATGGTAGAAACACCTAGAACGTAAAGTAATGATGGCGTCCAATACTAGAAACGCCTAGAATGTAAAGTAATGATGGTGTCCAATACTAGAAACGCCTAGAATGTAAAGTAATGATGGTGTCCAATGGTAGAAACACCTAGAACGTAAAGTAATGATGGCGTCCAATGGTAGAAACACCTAGAACGTAAAGTAATGATGGCGTCCAATACTAGAAACACCTAGAATGTAAAGTAATGATGGCGTCCAATACTAGAAACACCTAGAATGTAAAGTAATGATGGCGTCCAATACTAGAAACACTTAGAATGTAAAGTAATGATGGCGTCCAATACTAGAAACACCTAGAATGTAAAGTAATGATGGCGTCCAATACTAGAAACACTTAGAATGTAAAGTAATGATGGCGTCCAGTACTAGAAACACCTAGAACGTAAAGTAATGATGGCGTCCAATACTAGAAACACCTAGAATGTAAAGTAATGATGGCGTCCAATACTAGAAACACCTAGAATGTAAAGTAATGATGGCGTCCAATGGTAGAAACACCTAGACCATTAATGATGGCATCCAATAGTAGAAACACCTAGAACATCAATCCCTTAGTGACCTGCCTGTTTTGGTCCTTCCGTTTTCATCGTTGGCTTCCATGAGCTCTAACTTTTTTATTTTTCCATCTCTGTAGCTGTATGAGGGCTTGTTTTTTGTGGGACAAGTTGTAGTTTTAATGGCGCCATTTTGGGGCACACATGAACAGCAATACTGCCACTGAGTTTTTACGTTATAAATTTTGAGGTGTTTTCCTGGCGGTCCGTGCTGTTACAGCCGAGCCCCCTCTCTCCACTGCACGAGCCGCAGTGAAAAGGCGGTGGTCTGGCTTAAGGCCCTTTAGTACCTGCTGTAAAAAGGCGTATTGGTGGTCACTAAGGGATTATAAAGGTTTTCCAAGACTTTATAACTGATGACCTATCCTATGGATAGGTCATCAGTATGTGATTGGTGGGGTCCAACACCCGGGTCCCCCGCCGATCAACTCCTGTGCGCACCGCTGCCTTCTCCTTGCTCACTAAGCACAGCGCCATACATTGTATAGTGGCTGTGATTGGTATTGCAGCTCTGCCTCATTCACTTCAATAGGACTGCTCCTAGGCCACGTGACCGATAAACGGGACGTCGCACAGCCTAGGAAAAGCTGCGAGAAGGCCACGGCACTCGCAGGAGCACCACTGCCTCCTCAAATGGCAGTCAGACAACAACAAAGCCGAAAGGTCATAATAATCTTTATATAGCGCCAACATATTCAGCAGCGCTGTATAGTCAGTGGGTTCAAGTACAAACAGAGTCATAAATAACAGCAGCAAACGGGTCAAGTAAAACAAGAGGCATGAGGGCCCTGCGTGCAAGAGCTTACACTCTATGAGGAGATAGGACAAGCGCTCCTATGAAGACTTGCTCCCTGTAATTGGCCTGAAAATCCTTCAGTGTAGTAGGCGACATTTCCCTCCATTCTTTCCGTCGCAGCAGAGGACGGCGCTCACTGGTTATTACCGCCTCCTGTCCTACAGCGATCATGTAGAGAAAGTTACTACAAGGCACTTACTAATGTATTGTGATTCTCCATATTGCTTCCTTTACTGGCTGGATTCGTTTTTCCAGCACATTACACACTGCTTGTTTCCATGGTTACAGACCACCCTGTAATCCATCAGTGGTGGTCGTGTTTACACAATATAGGAAAAAGCGTCAGCCTCTCTGGTGGCCGAGACCATGGGAGTGCACATAGGCCGACAGGCGCAGCAGCTCCCATCCACCTGCTATCTGCTCTGGAAACGAGCAGTGTATAATGTGATGGAAAAATGAATCCAGCCAGGAAAGGAGGCAATATGGAGAATCACAATACATTAGTAAGTGACTTGTATTAACTGCATCTACATGATAAATGCCATTTGCTGAAGTGAGACAACCCCTTTAATGACCAGACACTTGTTTTGGTGATTTAGCGCACATGGTGGTTTAACAATTTTTGCTCCCCACCTTCCCGGAGCCATAACTTTTTTAAATTTTTCCGTTCACATAGCCGTATGAGGGCTTGTTTTTTGTGGGACAAGTTGCGCTTTCTAATGCCACCATTTAATTTATGTAATATTATATAGTGGGCAGCGGGAAAAAAAATTACAAATGGAGTGGAATTGAAAAAAAATAAATGTTTTGCAATAGCCACTATGCTGTAAAACTGATTTGTGCTCTTCATTCTCCAGCTCAGTACGAATCCGGCGATACCACATATGTATAGTTTTTATTGCGTTTTAATACTGAAAATGACCCCCATAACTTTTTTTTTATAGTTATGACTACGGAGATTTGTGAGGGCTCACTGTATCACAGTGCTGCCACCTAGTGGCCTGAACTGTCATATACTAATAATGAGCCTAGTACAGGCTCTGGCTCATGATAAGAACAGGACACTTTCCCAGATCTCTGTTGGGGGAATATGCACCTCAACCGTAAGCGCGCTTCGAGGTTTTAGCCTTCTCAAATGTGACCACGGCATCTGAGGGGTTAAATGTCCACGGTCAGCATTACCGCCAATCGCGGACATTAGCTGCGGGTGCCTGCCTTATGAAACAGCAGGCACCTGGCGGCTATAGAGCTCACTCTGCTCTGGATCGGGTGCCATCTTTAAAGACCTGACATCCGCCATACATGTACAGGAATGTTTGTTTTTAGTTTTATTTTGGAAAAAAATTTAAAAAAATTGTATTGGTATTTTATTGTATTATTTTACTTATTTTTGAATTTTTGGTGCATTAGATGTCTCCCAAGAGGTAATTAAAAAACCTCTGGCGGTTACTGACACTGGACAGTCTGCTGTGTTTCCGTCCAGGGCCCACCCCTGATGTAGAATATCAGCCCTGATACTGTCTTGGTTCTCTCACATTCTGTTCTCCTTCTCCCTGTAGTAATTGTCTGTTCCGTGCTCTGGGGGATCAGCTAGAAGGACATTCCCGGAATCACCTGAAGCATCGGCAGGAGACGGTGGACTACATGGTGAAGCACCGCGACGACTTTGAGCCCTTTGTAGAGGATGACATTCCATTTGACAGACATGGTAGGAGCCTCGTCCATAGAAAGAATGGAGGGCTGCACTGGTGGTTGGGAAAGGCTGTCGCCATGTATGTGCCTTGTAGTGCCGTCCACCGCTTCATCTCTCTATTGACTTTATCGCTCACCTATTCATCTTCCTTGTTACACAGATTCCGCCTCTTTGCCTTCTTTTTAATTGCCCCACCTCCTACTTTGTCTTCTCTCTAGTTGCCCTGTCTCCTCTGTCTTTTTTGTTGGCCCGCCTCCATCTTGTCATCTTTTCTCATCTCTCTTGTTGCCTGCCTTGCCTCCCCTGTTTTCTCTTTGCATCCTTTTCATCTCTTTTTCTCATTGCACCGTCTCCTCGTCATCTGTCATTGTCCCCTACCTTCCTCTTCTTTCTCATTGTACCTCTTCCTCCTCATCATCTTTTTTTTTTGCCCTGCCTCCTCCCGCTCGCCTTTCTTTCTCGTCTCCTCCTCCCCCTTGCCTTCTTTCTCCTCGCCTCCTCGCGCTCGCCTTCTTTCTCCTCGCCTCCTCGCGCTCGCCTTCTTTCTCCTCGCCTCCTCCCGCTCGCCTTCTTTCTCCTCGCCTCCTCCCGCTCGCCTTCTTTCTCCTCGCCTCCTCCCGCTCGCCTTCTTTCTCCTCGCCTCCTCCCGCTCGCCTTCTTTCTCCTCGCCTCCTCCCGCTCGCCTTCTTTCTCCTCGCCTCCTCGCGCTCGCCTTCTTTCTCCTCGCCTCCTCCCGCTCGCCTTTCTTTCTCGTCTCCTCCTCCCCTTGCCTTCTTTCTCCTCGCCTCCTCGCGCTCGCCTTCTTTCTCCTCGCCTCCTCGCGCTCGCCTTCTTTCTCCTCGCCTCTCCCGCTCGCCTTCTTTCTCCTCGCCTCCTCCCGCTCGCCTTCTTTCTCCTCGCCTCCTCCCGCTCGCCTTCTTTCTCCTCGCCTCCTCCCGCTCGCCTTCTTTCTCCTCGCCTCCTCCCGCTCGCCTTCTTTCTCCTCGCCTCCTCCCGCTCGCCTTCTTTCTCCTCGCCTCCTCCCGCTCGCCTTCTTTCTCCTCGCCTCCTCCCGCTCGCCTTCTTTCTCCTCGCCTCCTCCCGCTCGCCTTCTTTCTCGTCGCCTCCTCCCCCTCGCCTTCTTTCTCGTCGCCTCCTCCCCCCTCGCCTTCTTTCTCGTCGCCTCCTCCCCCCTCGCCTTCTTTCTCGTCGCCTCCTCCCCCCTCGCCTTCTTTCTCGTCGCCTCCTCCCCCCCTCGCCTTCTTTCTCGTCGCCTCCTCCCCCCCTCGCCTTCTTTCTCGTCGCCTCCTCCCCCTCGCCTTCTTTCTCGTCGACTCCTCCCCCTCGCCTTCTTCTCGTCGCCTCCTCCCCCCGCCTTCTTTCTCGTCGCCTCCTCCCCCCCTCGCCTTCTTTCTCGTCGCCTCCTCCCCCCTCGCCTTCTTTCTCGTCGCCTCCTCCCCCCCTCGCCTTCTTCCTCGTCGCCTCCTCCCCCCCTCGCCTTCTTTCTCCTCGCCTCCTCCCCCCCCTCGCCTTCTTTCTCCTCGCCTCCTCCCCCTCGCCTTCTTTCTCGTCGACTCCTCCCCCTCGCCTTCTTTCTCGTCGCCTCCTCCCCCTCGCCTTCTTTCTCGTCGCCTCCTCCCCCCCTCGCCTTCTTCTCGTCGCCTCCTCCCCCTCGCCTTCTTTCTCGTCGCCTCCTCCCCCCCTCGCCTTCTTCTCGTCGCTCCTCCCCTCGCCTTCTTTCTCCTCGCCTCCTCCCCTCGCCTTCTTTCTCGTCGACTCCTCCCCCCTCGCCTTCTTTCTCGTCGCCTCTCCCTCGCCTCTTCTCTCGCCTCTCCCCCTCGCCTTCTCGTCGCCTCCTCCCCCCTCGCCTTCTTCTCTCGCCTCCTCCCCCTCGCCTTCTTTCTCCTCGCCTCCTCCCCCCTCGCCTTCTTTTCTCGTCGCCTCCTCCCCCCCTCGCCTTTCTTTCTCGTCGCCTCCTCCCCCCTCGCCTTCTTTCTCGTCGCCTCCTCCCCCTCGCCTTCTTTCTCGTCGCCTCCTCCCCCCTCGCCTTCTTTCTCGTCGCCTCCTCCCCCTCGCCTTCTTTCTCGTCGACTCCTCCCCCCTCGCCTTCTTTCTCGTCGACTCCTCCCCCCCTCGCCTTCTTTCTCGTCGACTCCTCCCCCCTCGCCTTCTTTCTCGTCGACTCCTCCCCCCTCGCCTTCTTTCTCGTCGCCTCCTCCCCCCTCGCCTTCTTTCTCGTCGCCTCCTCCCCCTCGCCTTCTTTCTCGTCGACTCCTCCCCCCTCGCCTTCTTTCTCGTCGACTCCTCCCCCCTCGCCTTTTCGTCGTCCTCCCCCTCCTTCTTTCTCGTCGACTCCTCCCCCCTCGCCTTCTTTCTCGTCGACTCCTCCCCCCTCGCCTTCTTTCTCGTCGACTCCTCCCCCCTCGCCTTCTTTCTCGTCGACTCCTCCCCCCTCGCCTTCTTCTCGTCGACTCCTCCCCCCTCGCCTTCTTTCTCGTCGACTCCTCCCCCCTCGCCTTCTTTCTCGTCGACTCCTCCCCCCTCGCCTTCTTTCTCGTCGACTCCTCCCCCCTCGCCTTCTTTTCTCGTCGACTCCTCCCCCCTCGCCTTCTTTCTCGTCGACTCCTCCCCCTCGCCTTCTTTCTCGTCGACTCCTCCCCCCTCGCCTTCTTTCTCGTCGACTCCTCCCCCCCTGCCTTCTTTCTCGTCGAACTCCTCCCCCCTCGCCTTCTTTCCTCGACTCGACTCCTCCCCCCTCGCCTTCTTTCTCGTCGACTCCTCCCCCTTCGCCTTCTTTCTCGTCGACTCCTCCCCCTCGCCTTCTTTCTCGTCGACTCCTCCCCCCTCGCCTTCTTTCTCGTCGACTCCTCCCCCTCGCCTTCTTTCTCGTCGACTCCTCCCCCTCGCCTTCTTTCTCGTCGACTCCTCCCCCTCGCCTTCTTTCTCGTCGACTCCTCCCCCTCGCCTCTTTCTCGTCGACTCCTCCCCCTCGCCTTCTTTCTCGTCGACTCCTCCCCCTCGCCTTCTTTCTCGTCGACTCCTCCCCCTCGCCTTCTTTCTCGTCGACTCCTCCCCCCTCGCCTTTCTTTCTCGTCGACTCCCCCCTCCCTTCCTCCCCCTCGCCTTCTTCTCGTCGACTCCTCCCCCCTCGCCTTCTTTCTCGTCGACTCCTCCCCCTCGCCTCCTCGTCGACCTCCTCCCCCCTCGCCTTCTTTCTCGTCGACTCCTCCCCCCTCTTTTCTCGTCGACTCCTCCCCCTCGCCTTCTTTTCTCGTTCTTCTCGTTCGACTCCTCCCCCTCGCCTTCTTTCTCGTCGACTCCTCCCCCTCGCCTTCTTTCTTCGTCGACTCCTCCCCTCGCCTTCTTTCTCGTCGCCTTCTTTCTCGTCGACTCCTCCCCCTCTCCCTTCTCTCGCCTTCTCGCCTTCTCTCGTCGACTCCTCCCCCTCGCCTTCTTTCTCGTCGACTCCTCCCCCCTCGCCTTCTTTCTCGTCGACTCCTCCCCCCTCGCCTTCTTTCTCGTCGACTTCCTCCCCCTCGCCTTCTTTCTCGTCGACTCCTCCCCCTCGCCTTCTTTCTCGTCGACTCCTCCCCCCTCGCCTTCTTTCTCGTCGACTCCTCCCCCCTCGCCTTCTTTCTCGTCGACTCCTCCCCCCTCGCCTTCTTTCTCGTCGACTCCTCCCCCCTCGCCTCTTTCTCGTCGACTCCTCCCCCTCGCCTTCTTTTCTCGTCGACCTGTCTCCTCTTCCTCTTTACCACCTCCGCCTCATTGTTAGTTGTTCTGGCCATAAAATCTTCTTTCTGTTTCTCCAGTTGAGAACCTGGCACAACCGGGAACCTTCGCCGGTAACGATGCGATCGTGTCATTTGCGCGCAGCAACCAAGTGAACGTAGTGATTCACCAGCTGAACAATCCTCTGTGGCAGGTAACAAATCTCTGCTCTGCTCAATATATACGGACTATCTATATAATATATGAATAACTACAAGTCCCTGTGACGTCCTCTTCGGTAATACTCAGCCCGTATTTGTGGACGGCTGGGTGACGACCATTATGGCTATTCCTCAGGGGTTGTGGTCTCAGAGACCTGACTGCCACATTTACCTCTGCTCGTTTATGTCTTCATAGCTCGGCAGAGTTGCTATTCAGGATTGTGGGAAAGCTGCGCAACAACTGCCCTGTAATGATTGTCATGCTGGAGTAAAGGGGCATTCCCATCTTGGATACTGATGGCATATCATTAGGATATGTCAGATAGGTGCGGCTCCCACCTCTGGGACCCACTCTAATTTAGGGCTCATGCACACCAATGTATTTTCTTTCTGTGTCCGTTCCGTTTTTTTCGCGGACTGTATGAAGAACCATTCGTTTCAATGGGTCCGCAAAAAAAAAAAAACACGGAAGTTACTCCGTGTGCATTCCGTTTCCATATGTCCGTATTATAACATGTCCTATCATTGTCCGCCTCATGGATTAGGGGCCAGCTGTTCCCCAAAATTCGGAATGCACACAAATGTTATCCATATATTGCGGGCCCCAAAATACATACCGTACGGTTGTGTGCATGAGCCCTAACAGAACGCAACCCCTGAAGTAAAGGAGAGCGCGCCACACATAAGAGACATGGTCTCCATGCATCATTATGGGTGTTCCGAAAAATAGTTGATTGAGTGCACCCAGCCATTTTTGGGAGTCCCATAGGGCCGAACAGAGAGGTGGCTGTGCTTACACAATGCACTCTTCATTCACTGCATTGGTACCCCCAAAAACAGCTGGACTGGACTCGCTCAGGTATTTTCAGAACTCCCATAGAGATACATGGAGACCATGCTGCTTATGTGTGGTGCGCTCTCCTTTACTTCGAGGGTCCCATTCTGTAGATTACAGCGGGTCCCAGAGGTAGGACCCACCTGTCTGACATTGATGGTCAATGTCCAAGATGGTCCAACGCTTTAACAAAAATAGATAACCCATCATCTGTGTGCATTTGGTTCTGGAAAAGCATGGTGACAACCAATATAACCTTGCTTTCAGCAGACTGGTTGTCACTCAGCTTTACTGCAAGGCAAGCATGTTTGATGAGCTGTAGGAAAGCTGGGTGACAACCCCTATGAGACTTGCAGTGGCGGCCATATTTGTTGTTACCCAGCTTAGTGATCACCTGATAGAATGTCTTTTATCTATAGAGGTGACGTTACGGCAGGTGATGCTCAGGCAGGAGCTGCTAATGGCGCCAGGTTAATGAGTGACCAGAGCGGTTTGTGTGTCCCGTTTGGCGCACTGCGCAAACTTTGCCTCCTTAGCTTTGAATGTTCTGCCAAAGCAAACAAACACGGGGATTACAGGGAAAAGTGCCAAGTGCGCAGCGCTGAGTATTCTCCTCTCCACACAGATCCGAGGCTCTGACAAGGCCAACGCCCGAGAGCTGCACATTGCCTACCGCTATGGAGAGCACTACGACAGCGTCCGCTCCATCCACGACAACGCGGAGACTCCGGCCCATCTGCAGACAGAGGTGACCGACACAAGGAGAAACAGTGTGCCACCAGGGACAGTAACAAATATGAAGTGTATCCAAATGTTACCCCTCGCCTCAAAACACGCATCATGCCCTTTACCTGCGCTGCATCCCCCTCATCCTGCTCACTTGGTTCATGAACTGAATAGGGTTGCATCAGGTAATGAATTATCGATACCCAATCGATACTTTTGTACCCGGATCCATACGATACTGGGATTTACCATGTACTGATACTAGGCTGCGCTACTGCAGAGACTCTCCCTCCCCACTGTGCTGCTACCAATGAGAAGTGAGAGGGCAAGTGGAGGGGAGGGGCTGTGGCCACTACCACCAATGAGAGGGGAGGAAGAGGGGAGGGGCTGTGGCCGCTACCACCAATAAGAGGGGAGGAGCTGTGGCCGCTACCACCAATGAGAGGGGAGGAAGAGGGGAGGGGCTGTGGCTGCTACCACCAATGAACATAACTATCGCTTAATACAAGTACAGGAGCGGGTGCCGGCGGCAGAATCACATAGCTAGCACCCGACTTCTATGACGGAGCTGTGATCCACGTCAGTTAAGTGCCGCGGCTCACAGCTCCCTGGTCGGGTGCCGGCTATGTGATTCTGCTTCTGGCACCCGCCTCCTGTATTTGTATTAAAAGGTTAGATATCTTCATTGGTGGCGCAGTGCGTCCCATCCTCCCCCCCCCCCCCCCCCCCAGTATTAAAGTCATTGGTGGCAGTGGCCACAGGGTCCCCTCCTCATTGGTGGCAGTGGCAGTTCCGATCGGAGCCCCAGCAGTGTAATCGTGGGGCTCCGATCAGTTACCATGGCAACCAGGACGCTAGTGAAGCCCTGGCTGCCATGGTAAGCTCCCTGCTGCTGTGTGCACAAAGCCAAGGGCAGCAGGGAGAGTGTGAAGACCTATTCACCCTAATAGAGCCCTATTAGGGTGAACAGGACAAGAGTTCTAGTCCCTGATGGGGCTAATAGTTATTAAATAAGAAGTTTAAAAAAAAAATTAATTAAAAAAAAAACAAACACCAAAATACAAAATCCCTCATTTCCCAATTTTACATATAAAATATATTAACAATAAATAAACATATTAGGTATCGGCACGTCCAAAAAGTCCAAACTTTTAAAATATTAAAGAATATCTCCTATGCGGTGAACGCCGTAACAGAAAAAATAAATAAAAAACGTACGATTCACTATTTTTTAGTCACATGGCCCCCCCTCCCCCCCTCCCAAAAAAAAAAATAGGATAGGACTGTTCTATTATGGGTGGGACGTTCCATAAAATGCGGTATACACGCGGCTTTTTTGGTGTTTGAATTTTTTTTGCGTGGTATTGAGTATTGCAATACTTTTTTTTATGGTATCAAAATTTTGGCATCGTGACAACCCTAGAACTGAATGCCAGCATGACCGTCAAGACTGACATTTCTCAAGCAAATCTATTTGAGAAAGGGAGAAGCAGTGCAGCTTTATATGCAGGCTATGTATAATATATTAAAGAACTCCCGCAAAAAATATTATTCCATGTCCTGCTAGAAATGTACATGATGTAATCTGTAGTGAATGTCATTTTCTTACCAGTGTCTGAATTTTTGACTTGTATCATCCTGAAGTTTCTTATCTGTGTCATGTGACCAGCAGTTAGACCCACCAACTCACACAGAGACTTATGTGTGGACAGGAAGTCTAATTCTCTATGTATTCCTATGAGACTGAAAGTGAGGCTCCCATAGGAATGAATAGAGCAGTGACTGGCTTCCTGTCCTGGGTCAGTTGGAGGTCAGGGAGTTGGTCACATGACCCAGCTACAATAAGAAGAGAGGTGATTACTCACAATTACATTCTCAGATAAGAAGATGACATTCAGTATAGATTATATCATGCACCTTTCTAACGGGTCAGAGAATAACATTTTTTGCGGCAGTTCTTCTTTAATATACCTATATACATTTTGTAGGATCTGTCATCGGAGCGGGCCCTTTAAATTTTGGGGCATAAACAGCGCACCCACACCTCCCTTTCCTGAGAAAGGTCACAAGCTGGACTCCATATTACATAGTGTGGCGTATAAAAAGAGGTTGTGTAATTAGGACGACCCCTTAAAGGATTCCAGAAGTACAAAGTCAGCATTGCTTGACCTACTTGCTCATGGTTTCCGGACACCAACACATCCTTTTCTCTACACTTCCCAGATGCTGCACTTTACATTTGTGGACCCTAGAGACCAGATTAACCCATGGCAGCAATCTGGGAGCGTTCTGCTGTCCTCTGATCCCTGCTTGTGATCTATGTGCAGATGCTTTCCAAAGACGTCTCCAACCGGACGGGCAAGTTGAAGTCTAAGGTATCAGACGAGCAGGCAGAGCAGCAAGGGGACGCGGTGCAGAAAGTCCGGAACGCCACCGGCTGTGCGGTAAGATTATACAGTATGAGCGCCATGGTAGTGAATTGCTATACTCTAGAATCAACAATTCGGTGCCCAGGCAGAAAAGAAGGGTGCTGAGCGGTGTGTGCAGCACTGACGCACAAGATCAGCATGTGCTGAGCCGGTCTTGATGGGGGTCACAATGCTGGAGGAGGCCGAAAGCCTCGCCCTTATCGGACTCCTGGCGAAGGCAATGTAAACTGCAAAAAACAGGGCACAATGGTATTGAAAGAAGCCCTGGTTTTTTTTCCGCCTTTCTTAAAGGGGTTGGCCCATCACACATTGGTGGCATATCGCTAGATTTGGCGCCAATGTCAGATAGGTGTGGATCCCACCTCTAAACGGGGGCACACAAAGTGAATGGAGGGTGGTCACACTTGCATGGTGTGCCCTCATGCACCTTGGGGGCCCTGTTCTAGACATAGATGTTGGACCTGCACCTATCTGACTTTGGTGGCATATCCTAGCAATATTCTACCAATGTCTGAGAGGAGCCAAACCCTTCAAAGGGGTTTTCCGGGATTTTACTACTGATGACCTATCCTCAGGACAGGTCATCAGTATCTGATTGGTGGGGTCTGACACCTGGGACCCCCGCCGATCAGATGTTTGAGAAGGTACCGGTGCTACTCTGAGCGCTGCTGCCTTCCCCCCACTCACCAAGCACAGCACCGTACATTGTATAGCGGTTGTACTTGGTATCGCACTCAGCACCATTCACTTAAAGGGGTTCTCCGGGAATTAGAAAAATAAAAATACTTAAATATTACTCCATTATCAATATATTCCTAAATACCTTACATTAGTTATAATGGCTTGTTTTGTCCAGGGAGCAATGATTAGGAGAAACAATATGGCCGCCGCCCTATTTGTACACACAAAACCTGTCCTAATCACACAGGAGGACAAGTTACTTCACAACACTGAGGTAAAGAGCTGCCTCATCCTCCTCTCTGCTCTTCTTGTCATTGATTATGATCCTGAATACAGTTTAATATGATATTTAGTTGAATCTTTGTGGGAATGGAGTTCATGAGGAGACATAAAGTACAGAGAGGACAGACTGTGGTAATGTGGGGCTGTGGTAATGGAGACTGCTGCTGCTCATTAGCCACATCTGCTCATGAGCTCAATTCCAACAGAGATTCAGCTAAAGATCTTATCTGTATTCAGGATCATAAACCCCGAACAAGCAGAACAGAGAGGAGGCTGAGGCAGCTCTTTACCTCAGTGTTGTGAAGTAACTTGTCTTCCTGTGTTATTAGGACAGGTTTTGTGTGTACTAATAGGGCAGAGGCCATTTTGTTTCTCCTAATGATTGTTCCTCAGACAAAACGAGCCACTGTAACTAATGTAAAGTATTTGGGAATATATTTATAATGAAGTAATATTTAAGTATTTTTATTTTCCTTATTCCCGGAGAACCCCTTTAAATGGGGCTGAGCTGCTCCTAGGTCACGTGACCGATGAATGTGACATCACTGGCCTAGGAAAAGCTAAGAGAAGGCTGCGGCGCTCATGGGAGCACTGGTGCCTTCTCAAACAGCTGATCGGCGGGGGTCCCGGGTGTCGGACCCCCACCAATCAGGATAGGTCATCAATAGTAAAATCCAGGAAAACCCCTTTAAGCCAAAAAAAAGCCAAAGGGTGAATGATGAATTTTCCCCAAAGTGTTTTTTGTTTTTTTATACTGGAAATAGAAGTTGAGAGCAGACACTAGGCGTGTTATATTTAAATGCTACTATCCCTTTAATTAATTAACCCCGCCCACACACAATGCTTTCCTGTTCTTCATGCCGCACACTGTTCCTTTGTAGGACGTCCGCCTCATCCTGCAGAGTTTAGAAGCCGAGAACTACGATATAGAGTCTGCGATTCAAGTCGTTCTTCAGATCGAGGAGCTGAAGCATATCGGTGAGTACGCCCCCTGCGTCAAACCCTAAAGATCAAGACTTGATCCAGTGGTAGGTTGTTACAGTGTGTCAGTGCAGGTAAAGACTTAGCATAGGCCCTCCAGAAGGGAGGACATAGACTTTTGGGTCTTAGAGCCCTGTCACGTTCCTCTTGATGTCTGTTCTTGTCTTAAGGTGACGGTGATGCGGACTACGCAGAGGGAAGCGACTGCTCGTACTCATCGGCAACCTGGGAGCCAAGTGACTGCGAAGGAGTGGACCCTCAAAGAAGACCCCAGACCCCACAGCAAGAAGCCACTGAGCACAGGAAGCAGAGCCGACCGCTCAGGCCCAAGGAGGACACACAGGAGCAGAATAAGAAAAACAGCAGCCAGAAGGTAAAGGGGCTTTCCGACTGTATATTGTGTGGGCCAGTACTCTGCAGCTGATCCAGTGATCCAGAAGTAGTCTAACGGGCATTCATTGTAAAAACCACGGAATGCATGGCAGAAATCCGCGATTTTGCATTTGCAGATGTCGCTGATGTGGATTTAGCCCCAGGTCGAGAGGTTTTGATGTGAATTTTACAACAGAAAGCTCGCCGAAATCTGCCGTGTAACCCTGCCTGAAGGGTATGGCCAGATTGAGCGTACAGTGCCTTGCAAAAGTATTCGCCCCCCTGGAACTTTTCAACCTTCTGCCACAATTCAGGCTTCAAACAAAAAGATATAACATTTTACATTTTTGGTGAAGAATCAACAACAAGTGGGTCATAATTGTGAAGTGGAACGAAATTTATTGGATCATTTAAACTTTTTTTGAAATAATAAAACTGAAAAGTGGGGCGTGCAAAATTATTCGTCCCATTTACTTTCAGTTCAGAAGTTGATCTCTGATCTCTGAATGATCCAATGTCGTCCTAAATGACTGATGAAGAGAAATAGAATCCACCTGTGTGTAATCAAGTCTCCGTATAAATGCACCTGCTCTGTGATAGTCTCAGGGTTCTGCATCATGAAGACCAAGGAACACACCAGGCAGGTCCTGATACTGTTGTGGAGAAGTTTAAAGCCGGATTTGGATACCAAAAGATTTCCCAAGCTTTAACCCCTTCCCGACCAGCGCCGTACATGTACGGCGCTGGTGCGGGGACATGACGCCCGCTCGCGGGTGCGGCGGGCGTCATGGCCAGCAAGCCTCTGCTGTTTCTAACAGCAGAGACTTGCTGCTACTTACCGCGATCGGCGGCGTCTTCTAGGCCCTTCTGATGCCGTGATCACACGTGATCACGGCATCAGGATGCGTCTGAACCCGGAAGCGTACGCTTCCGGGTGGTGTACAGACGCCCCGAGTGGCCAATCGGGGTGTCTGTACACCATATGAAAACTGTAATCCTCGCTGGTGAGGATTACAGTTTTCAAAGTGCAATTCTTATTCTGGCCACTAGATGGCAGGCCAGGATAAGAAATGAGCAATTCATGGATTTATCTCAGTCTAGTAAATCCCTGATTGCTCATAAAGAAAAAAAATATATATATTTGAGCTTAAAAATAGTCAAAAAAATTTTAAAAAATATATAAAAGTACAAATCACCCCCCCTTTCCGTATAATGAAAAAATCAATACCTAAATAACAATAAATATAGACATCATGGGTATCACCCTGACCGAAAACGCCCGTAATTTTAAAATATAAAAAATAAATTCCAATACGGCGAATTGTGTGGCGGAAAAAAGCGTCCAAATGGCGATTCGCCGTTTTGTCGCTTTTTTTTCTAAAAAAAATTAATTAAAAAGTGATCAAAAAGTTATACACACCCCAGAATGGTATCAATAAAAACTTCAGATCGCCCCGCAAAAGATGAGCCCCCATACAGCTCCGTACACATAAATACCAAAAAGTTATAGGGGTCAAGATATGACAAGGAAAAAAAAAAGGGGCAACTTTCTAATTTTTTTTTTACTATCAAAACGCAGGAAAAACTATACATATTAGGTATTGCCGGATTCGTACTGACCAGTAGAATGAAAGTAACTGATCAGTTTTAATGCACATCGAACGCTGTAAATAAGAACTGTAGCGGAATAACGTTTTTTTTGCAATTTCACCCGATTTGGAATTTTTTTCCCGCTTCCCACTACACCATATGCAATATTAAATGGTGGCGTTGGAAAGTACAACTTGTCCCGCAAAAAACAAGCCCTCACACAGCTATCTGAACAGAAAAATAAAGGAGTTATGGCTGTTTGAAGGAAGGGAGCGCAAAACGAAAATGCATAACCGAAAAAGCCTCTGGGGGTGAAGGGGTTAAACATCCCAAGGAGCACTGTGCAAGCGTCATATTGAAATGGAAGGAGTATCGGACCACTGCAAATCTACCAAGACCCGGCCGTCCCTCTAAACTTTCATCTCAAACAAGGAGAAGACTAATCAGAGATGGAGCCAAGAGGCCCATGATCACTCTGGATGAACTGCAGAGATCTACAGCTGAGGTGGGAGAGTCTGTCCATAGGACAACAATCAGTCCAACACTTCACAAATCTGCCCTTTATGGAAGAGTGGCAAGAAGAAAGCCATTTCTCAAAGATATCCATAAAAAGTCTGGTTTACAGTTTGCCACAAGCCCCTGAGAGACACCGAACATGTGGAAGAAGGGGCTCTGCTCAGATGAAACCAAAATCCAACTTTTTGGAAACAATGCAAAACGACATGTTTGTCGTAAAAGCAACACAGCTCATCACCCTGAACACATCATCCCCACTGTCAGACATGGTGGGGGCAGCATCATGGTTTGGGCCTGCTTTTCATCAGCAGGGACAGGGAAGATGATGGATGGAGCCAAATACAGGACCATTCTGGATGAAAAGACCTGAGACTAGGACGGAGATTTATCTTCCAACAAGACAATGATCCCAAACATAAAGCAAAATCTACAATGGAATGGTTCAAAAATAAAGGTATCCAGGTCTTAGAATGGCCAAGTCAGAGTCCAGACCTGAATCCAATGGAGAATATGTGGAAAGAGCTGAAAACTGCTGTTCACAAACGTCTCCATCCAACCTCAAAGAGCTCCAGCTGTTTTACAAGGAAGAATGGGCAAGAATTTCAGTCTCTAGATGTGCAAAACTGATAGAGACATCCCCCAAGAGACCGCAGCTGTAATCGCAGCAAAAGGTGGCGCAACAAAGTATTAATGCAAGGGGGACGAATAATTTTGCACGCCCCACTGTTCAGTTTTATTATTACAAAAAAAGTTTAAATGATCCAATAAATTTCGTTCCACTTCACATTTGTGACCCACTTGTTGTTGATTCTTCACCAAAAATGTAAAATGTTATATCTTTTTGTTTGAAGCCTGAAATGTGGCAAAAGGTTGGAAAGTTCCAGGGGGGCGAATACTTTCGCATGGCACTGTATGTGCTGTGGTTTATCTGCTGTGGAAAATTTTCAGGGTGTTACAAGCAGAAGTGGAGGGAATGACATATCTTTAAAAACTCTACATGTTGCGGAAAATTTTCGCAACCGAATTTGCTCATAACTCAACCTGTGGTTAAGATTTTAAATCCACAGCTTGTCAATGTAGACGCTGGATAAGTTGAAAACCGCTGTAAAATCCACAGCGCGCCACAATCCGGCAGCCAAGGCATCTGATCCAGGCAAAGCTGGAACACACATGTACCTGATATTCTGAGATTGTGGAAAGCTGAGTTGATTTTTGAATAGCAAACCTGCAGTCCTATATGAGCCAGGAATGTATCCCTGCCTGGCTAGTTAAAAGGGTTATTCAATACTATAAACTGCTCCCCCGCCCCCAATATGCCGGGCCTTTCACAGGGAATATACTTACTCCGCTCCCTGTGCCGCTCCTGGTTCCTGCACCGCCGCTGCTGCTTCTCCCCATTGCCCAATGAAAACATCTGGGGTTGGGGGGGAGCAACCAATGGCAGGCAGTGACGAGCGTCCCTAGGCTCCTCCCTACCTGCCATTGGCTGCCCCTCCCCCCGACACTGGATGTTTTCATTGGGCAATGGGGAGAAGCAGCAGTGGCGATGCGGGAACGAGGAGCAAGGTAAGTATATTCCCTGTGAGGGGGGCATTTATTGATATTGGATAACCCCTTTAACAAATCATTCCTGTTACTACGAGATAACCCCTAACTAACCAGATCACTGGGGGTCCAACTGCTGGGACCCTCATCAATCCCCAGAACAGGGGTCCCATTCCTCCAGGATAGGTCATCAGTATCTGATCCGTGGGGGTCCGACACCCAGGACCCCGCCGATCAGCTGTTTGAGAAGGTACCAGCACTCCTGTGAGCGCCGCAGCCTTCTCTTAACTTTTCATAGGCCAGTGACGTCACGTTCATCGGTCACGTGGCCTAGGAGCGCCTCAGCCCCATTCAAGTGAATGAGGCTCAGCGCAATACCAAGTACAGCCGCTTGTTATTGGTGAGCGGCGAGAAGGTAGCGGCGTTCACAGGAGCCCCAGTACCTTCTCAAACACCTGAACGATGGTGGTCCCAGGTGTCAGACCCCCACCGATCAGATACTGATAGGTCACAAGTAATAAAATCCTGGAAAACCCCTTTAAATTTCAACCCCACTTGCTGATGACCACCTGGGGGGCTGTAATGGTGGTCATATCTTCTGCCATCCTTACAGCTTCCTCAGGGGGTCATCACTTCGCTTTCTAAGAATTCTGAACAGAAACTCTCCCTAGTCCTGCAGGGATACATACCTGGCCCTGGGATGACTGTATAACTAGGCAGATTTGATGTTCAGAAGTCTGGGAAAGCTGAGTGATTATCCTCATTGAAAGCTGTTAGGGTGATGACGCCCCAGAAACTTTATAGAAAATGTATAATTATGAAATTATTTTAAAGGGGAAGTCTTCTTTTTATGTTCTGTTATGTTTTTTTTTTCTGGAATTTTCCAGGTCAGCAATAAGCAGAGGAAAGAGCAGCAGCGTCTGGAGAAGAAGAAACGTCAGGAGGAAAGACACCGGCAGAAGGTGCAGGAGCAGCGGAGCAATACCACGGACAATAACCGGCAGGAGGAGGATGCCGCCAGCGTGACCATAGTGAAGACACTCTCCACCCTCAACATCTGATGCTCTTCCCTCCTGCCTATCATACCAGCTGCATCCACATCCAAAGAGACCTCTCGCCCCCTCCCCCGGCGGTGCCTTGTCTCTGCTCTCCGGGGGAGATGAACAGTGTTTGCGGTGCGTGATGGGAGCTGGCACCAAATCCGGTTATCTAGAGCATTGGTTAGACAACGTGCGGCACTACAAGTCCCAGCAGGTGGTGCCAGGTGCTGGACTACTCGACCGACTGTAGGGGGAGCCAGGGAGTAAGTGATTGATTCTGATTTTAAATATAAAGTAAATCTATGAGAATTGAAGGATTTCTCCCAGGTTTACTGATCTATGCAAAACCTTCTTAAAGGGACAGTACACCGCAGTCTGTCTGCTGTTCAGTAGAGTGCAGTGTATTGTTTCCTGTTATCAACCGACCACACGCTGTTGACCTCATGCTGTACTTTCTGTTCAGAACATCAGTTTAGTCCACTTACAATGCTGAGTGACTGATCTAATGCTCCAGGGATGCATCCTCCATATGCAATTAATTTTTATTTTATTTTTTTCATAAAATCTGCACTTTATAAATTTATATTCTGGATTTCTTTATTTAAAATAGATTTCCATAAAGACGTTTAACCCGCTAAGAGACGAGTAAATGAGGAATAAAACAGTTTCATTTGATATCGTTTATGATTCCAGTCATTTAAATGTACTCAATATACTGTATTTTTCTAAGACGCACAGACGGGTCTGATCTGAGGCTGGGGGGGGTTGGGTCTGATCTGAGGCTGGGGGGGTTGGGTCTGATCTGAGGCTGGGGGGGTTGGGTCTGATCTGAGGCTGGGGGGGTTGGGTCTGATCTGAGGCTGGGGGGGTTGGGTCTGATCTGAGGCTGGGGGGTTGGGTCTGATCTGAGGCTGGGGGGGTTGGGTCTGATCTGAGGCTGGGGGGGGTTGGTCTGATCTGAGGCTGGGGGGGTTGGGTCTGATCTGAGGCTGGGGGGGTTGGGTCTGATCTGAGGCGGAGGGGTTGGGTCTGATCTGAGGCGGAGGGGTTGGGTCTGATCTGAGGCTGGGGGGGTTGGGTCTGATCTGAGGTGGAGGGGTGTGGGTCTGATCTGGGGCTGTGGGTCTGATCTGGGGCTGTGGTTGATCTGAGGCTGGGCTGTGGGTCTGATCTGAGGCTGGGGGGTTGGGTCTGATCTGAGGCTGGGGGGGTTGGGATCTGATCTGGGGTGTGGGTCTGATCTGAGGCTGGGGCTGTGTCTGATCTGAGGCTGGGGGCTGTGGGCTGATCTGAGGCTGGGGGTTTGGGTCTGATCTGGGGTTGTGGGTCTGATCTGAGGCTGGGGCTGTGGTCTGATCTGAGGGCTGGTGGGGGATTGGGGCTGATCTGAGGCTGGGGGGTTGGGTCTGATCTGAGGCTGGGCGGGGTTGGGTCTGGGGCTGTGGGTCTGATCTGAGGGGCTGGCTTGGGGTCTGATCTGAGGCTGGGGGGGTCTGATCTGAGGCTGGGGGGGTTGATCTGAGGCTGGGGGGGTCTGATCTGAGGCTGGGGGGTCTGATCTGAGGCTGGAGGGGGGTATCTGAGGCCTGGGGCTGTGGGTCTGATCTGAGGCTGGGGGTGGGCTCCTGATCTGGGGCGGGGGTGGGTCTGATCTTGGGGCTGGGGTGTGGTCTGGATCGAGGGCTGGGGGGCTGTGGGTCTGATCTGAGGGGGGGGGGTCTGATCTGAGGCTGGGGGTTGGGTCTGATCTTGAGGCTGGGGGGTTGGGGCTGAGGCTGAGGCTGGGGGGGTTGGGTCTGATGCTGAGGCTGGGGGGCTTGGGTCTGATCTGGGGCTGTGGGGTCTGATCTGAGGCTGGGGGGGTTTGGGTCTGATCTGGGGCTGTGGGTCTGATCGTGGGGCTGTTGGGTCGTGATCTGCCGGGCTGTGGGTTCTGATCTGGGGCTGTGGGCTGATTGGGGCTGTGGGGTTCTGATCTGGGGCTGTGGTCTGAGCTTGAGGCTGGGGGGTTGGTCTGATCTGAGGCTGGGGGTCTGATCTGGGGCTGTGGGTCTGATCTGAGGCTGGGGGGGGTTTGGGTCTGATCTGGGGCTGTGGGGTCTGATCTGGGGCTGTGGGTCTGAGATCTGAGGCTGGGGCTGTGGGTCTGATCTGAGGCTGGGGGGTTGGGTCTGGGCTGTGGGTCTGATCTGAGGCTGGGGGGGTTGGGTCTGATCTGAGGCGGGGGGGTTGGGTCCTGATCTGAGGCTGGGGGGGGTTGGGTCTGATCTGAGGCTGGGGGGGGTTGGGTCTGATCTGAGGCTGGGGGGGTTGGGTCTGATCTGAGGCTTGAGGGGTTGGGTCTGATCTGGGGGCTGTGGGTCTGATCTGAGGCTGGGGCTGTGGGTCTGATCTGAGGCTGGGGGGGTTTGGGTCTGATCTGAGGCTGGGCTGTGGGTCTGATCTGAGGCTGGGGCTGTGGGTCTGATTGAGGCTGGGGCTGTGGGTCTGATCTGGGCTGTGGGTCTGATCTGGGACTGTGGGTCTGATCTGAGGCTGGGGCTGTGGGTCTGATCTGAGGCTGGGCTGTGGGTCTGATCTGAGGCTGGGGCTGTGGGGAGGCTGGGGCTGTGGGTCTGAGCTGGGGCTGTGGGTCTGATCTGGGGGCTGTGGGTCTGATCTGGGGCGTGTGGTCCTGAATTCTGAGGGGCTGGGGGGTTGGTAGCTTGATCTGGGGCTGTCGGGTCTGATCTGGGGCTGGGGGGGGTTTGGTCTAGATCTGGGGCGTTGGGTCTGATCTGAGGCTGGGCTGTGGGTCTGATCTGAGGCTGTGGGTCTGATCTGGGCTCCGGGGGTCCGGGTCTGATGCTGACAGGCTGGGGGGGATATCCTTCCCATCTGAGGCTGAGGGGGGGGGTCTGATCTGAGGGCTGAAGGGGGGGTCTGATCTGAAGGCTGAGGGGGGTCTGATCTGAGGCTGAGGGGGGGTCTGAATCTGAGGCCTAAACGGAGCTGGGGATCTGATCTGAGGCTAAACGGAGGGCTGGGGGGCTGATCTGAGGCTGGGGGGTTGGGTCTGATCTGAAGGCTGGAACAAGAGGCTGAGGGGGGATCTCATCTGAGGGCTGGGGGATCTGATCTGAGGTTAAGAAGGCTGGGGGGTTCTTGATCTGAGGCTAAAGGAGGCTGGGGGGTCTGATCTGAGGCTAAAGGAGGCTGGGGGGTTTGATCTGAGGCTAAAGGAGGCTGGGGGGTCTAATCTGAGGCTAAAGGAGGCTGGGGGGGTCTGTTATGAGGCTGAAGGAGGCTGGGGGGGGTCTGATCTGAGGCTTTTTTGAGCTTGGGGGCCTGATAAAAAAAAAAAAAAAAAAAACATCTTATAGTTTGAAAAGAGGCTGTTATTGGGGGTGACAGCAGGCACTGGGGCCGCTGCCCAGAAGAGCAGCCAGAGGAATGGTCATCAGTGCTCAGAGTGCCCTTGCTCATAAAGAGAATGATGCAGGTAATACGATTGTATTGGCTAGCTGCCAGATGTGCAATTCTTCCTGGGCAATCCCATCTTTGCATGCAGTGTGTTTTTGTTTGTTGTTTTTTTTAATAATAAAGTAAATATGCAAATTAACTTTGAGGGGGGCTTATAAACCACATGGTGGCACTGGTGCATGTAAGGCTACTTTCACCGCTGCGTCAGCAGGATCCGTCCCAGGCTCTCACAAATGTTCCTGAACTGATCAGTTTTGTCCTAATGCATTCTGAATGGAAAAGGATCCGTTCAGAATGCATCAGTTTGCCTCCGTTCCGTCTCCATGCATGCAGCGTTTTGGTGTCCGCTTGACCGAGCAGAATGGAGACGGATCCGTCTTGACTCCAATGCAAGTCAATAGGAGCGGATCCGTTTACTCATGCACAATAGTAAACGGATCCGTTCCCCATTGACTTTCAATGGAGATCAGAACGGATCCGTTTTGCCTATGTAAATGATAATGCAAACGGATCCGTTCTGAACGGATGCAGACGAATGTATTATCAGAACGGATCCGTTTGTGAGAGCCTGGACGGATCTCACAAACGGATCCATCTGATGCTGGTGTGAAAGTAGCCTTAGACGTAGGAAATGTATCAATAGAGGGAAATGGATGGTTGCTTTTCCCCTTGTAGGGGCACCAGGATCGGTTCTGCGACAGTAGGGTCCCCTCTCCCATAATCGGCTCATTGACAGAAAAAAGGTTGGGGACATTCCCTCAGTTTAAGGCCCCATTCACACGTATCTATTCCGCAATTCTGTGGAATACATGTGGCCCCATTCACCTCTATGGAGCGGGGAGCCGTCACACGGAGCTAGCTCTGTGCCGCGGCTCCAATGAAGCATGTCCTATACTTGTCCGCATGCACGGACAAGTATAGGCATCTTGAATGGGGCCGCCCGGCGTGTGTTCCGGGCGCCCCCCGTATTATTGCGGGTCCACAATAATGCGTACCCGCAATAATACGGCCATCTGAATGGGGCCTAAGGCTACATGCACACGACCATATGTGTTTTGCGGTCCGCAAAAAAAAAATCGATGTCGTCTGTATGGAATCCGTTTTTTTTGCGGATCTATTGTAATAATGCCTATCCTTGTCCGCAAAACGGACAAGAATAGGACATGTTCTATTTTTTTTGCGGGCTACGGAACGGACATACTGATGCGGATAACACAGTGTGCTGTCTGCATTTTTTGCTGACCCATTGAAATTAATGGGTCTGCATCCTATCCACAAAAAAAACGGAACGGACACGGAAACAAAATACGTTTGTGTGCATGAGGCCTTATGAAAAGTTTTACCATTTTCCAATATACTTTCTGTATCAATTCATCACTGTTTTCAAGATCTCTGCTTGCTGTCATTTAGTAGGAGCCTTGGTCACATCCAGTAGCTACCCACAGATTTGTCCTGGTCATGTGATGCTCACACAGCTTCAGGACACATTGGAAGACATGTATGTGCCCATCACATGACCAGGAACGAAAAACCAGGTTTTTTTTATTCACTGACTGCAAGCAGAAATCTGGAAAACCATGCCTTAGTTCACATTTAGTGAGGCCGTGTTGGATTTCTTGCGACTGCCGCGGCGATCCCATTCATCTCTATGGGATCCTGGCTGTGACGGGTGTCGCGCAACAACTGTCGCCGTGTAGCCCTACCCCTAGCCTTAAAGGGCTTGTCTACCTTTGATTCTATTTGATCAATAAACCCTTCCCATGTGGAAAGTGTAATGCAGGGTCCCATTCATCCCCCCCCTCCTCTCCATTATATCCAGTATCATGAATGTTTATTATACAGAGTGTAAATTTTTCGGGATCTACGCGGTCTCGGCTCTAACACGACGGCTGGACACCCCAACAGTTCCTCCTATCGTAGTTCTCGCTGTTCTCTATGGAATATCGGTCATCGAACTTCTGGAAGCAGAGGGAGGCTGCCCGGTCACACTCGCAGCTCTGCCTCGCGCATCCGTAAAAATCCTCATCATCTGTGTGGGAAATAATGGTGGTTACTATGTGAGGATTTGCTCCTAGTGCTGCAGAGCTGACAATCTATTTCCCTACTGATTACGTTTTCATAGGTTTATGTTCCTGGTTATTCCATGCACTATAACTGTAGCTACGTTACTGGTTCATCAACAGAATGCCAGGAACCACAGCAGGGGTCAGCAACCTCCAGCTGTTGTGAAACTACAACTCCCAGCATGCCCCATTCACTTCTGTGGGAATTCTGAGAATAGACAAGCAAGTATGCATGCTGGGATTCGTAGTGTCGGAGGTTGAAGACCCCTGAACTACAGTAAAGACTGACACAAAGCAGTGGGGGGTGTAACTCAATGACAGATGGATATGCAAAAACAATGGGTCTGTGAGTTTCCTGTTCATCCTGAGCTTTCTGCTTCATGCATAGAATTCTAGAACTACAGTGGAGAACGACGTGTACAGTGGCAGAACAGTCAGAACTACACCCTGTAATAAGCCGGCTTCATCCTGTGCATAGTCCTGATTGTCAGCTCTTTGGCACAGATCATATGATAGGGGGGGGGAACGGTCAGTATTACCACATGTAATTGTTCCATAGATGTAGGAGAATTTATAAGGCTGAAACAGCGGAGAGCATCTCCTCCTGAGCAAGAAGTCGTAACAGCAATCGTGTATCTGACAGCACCTGCAAGTGAAGAAGACTGTCACTGACACAAAGGAACGAAGTGCAGTTGCAAATAAAGTAATCTCCAGGAAATGTTCATCTGTGTATCTAAGGCTACAGCCACAGAAAAGTCGTACGAGACAAAAACGCGTGTGACCAGTGGCTCAGCGCTGGGAGCACAACATCTGCATGGAGTTTGTGTGGGGTTACCTCCGGGTACTTTAAAAACATACATATACGCTGGTTTCATACGAGCGGATATCGCACTCTGGACTTGCAGCGCAGCTCCCGTCCTGAACTCCCAGCACTGCCCAGGTCACATAGCATTATATTGATTTATGATGCTATGTACCACTTAGAGGTCTGGAATGTATTGGATAACGCTGACATACTGCTGTCAGTGGTATCCAACACATTCCAGAATTGTAAGGCCTCTTTCACACTAGTGTTAGCACGGATCCGGCACCTAAAGGGTGCCAACGGATCAGTGCTAACGCTATACATGTGTGGAGTCGGAGCAGCGCTCCGGCCCCACACATGACACACATTGAAACAAAAAACAGACATACATACAAACAGACATACATACATACAAACATACAGACATACTCACATACTCCAGGGACGCCGGCAGAACGTCTTCACGCGCCTCCTGCGCGCAGTGATGACGATTCCCCACAGCGCCCTCTGCTGGGCGCAGTGGGGAAACGTCATAGCTGCGCGCAGGAGGCGCGTGAAGACATGCTGCCGGCGTCCCTGGAGTATGTGAGTATGTCTGTATGTTTGTATGTATGTATGTATGTCTGTATGTAGCCGGATCCGGAATGACCCCCCATTGGAAATCAATGGAGGGCGGATCCGGTTACCATTATGGTCACACCAAACGGATCCGTCCCCATTGACTTGCATTGGGGGTCATTCCGGATCCGTCTTGGTGCGGATGCCTGGACCAGAGAGAAAACCGCAGCATGCTGCGGTTTGTTCTCCGGTCTGAAGACGGAACGGAATGCTTTCAGGAGCATTCTGTTGTCTTCAGTTCAGTTTTGTCCCCATTGACAATGAATGTGGACAAAACTGAAGCGTTTTTTTCCGGTATTGAGCCCCTATAACGGAACTCAATACCGGAATTTAAAAACGCTAATGTGAAAGTAGCCTAAGGGTTACATAGCATCATAAATCCATATAATGCTATGCGACCCCGGCAGTGCTGGGAGTTCAGGAAGTGAGCTGCGCTGCGAGTCCAGAGCGTGACATTCACTTGTCTGAAACCAGCCATAGGCACATTGGCTAAAATTGACCTTAGGCTTCATTCACTGTATGCGGAACCATTCATTTCAATGGGTCTGCAAAAAAAACGGAAGGTACTCCGTGTGCATTCCGTTTAAATACGTCCGTATTTCCGTTCCACAAAAAAGATAGAACATGTCCTATTCTTTGCCCGTTTTGCTGACAAGGATAGGCATTGTTACAATGGATCCACAAAAAAAAGGAAACAGATGACATACGGAATGTCATCCGTTTTTTCTGTGGATCCGCAATTTGCGGACCGCAAAACACATACGGACGTGTGAATGAAGCCTCAGTGTGTGTTGGGGTTTAGTGCCGATATGGCAGCCGCTGACTTTCCAGGGCGTCGCCCCAGCCACACAACTATCCCTGCACTTAGACAAAATCTGTGTCGTAGCTGCAAATAATCACATTGCGATACCTTTGACAAAAATGACATGAAATGTTGAGAGACTTTCTTGTCACACGACATCTAGCCATAAACTTGAGATTGTCATGTGTGATACTGTCTGCTCAGCTGTGTATCCAAGGCTTGGGCTACGCGGTAACATGCGTCGCGTGACAATTTTTACGATGATAGTCAATGGTGTTGCATTGCGACATGCTGCGACTCCAACACGACATTTGCAAAAAAATCCATCCAAGTTGTGCAGTGAGACACCTGTGACTATCATTACAATAAATGTTGCGCGACAGATGTTGCAGTGTAGTCCTAGCCTAAGCCTAGCATGTGTGATACTGTCTGCTGAGCTGCTGTATCTAATGCCATCATGTGTAATACTGTCTGCAGAGCCAGTGTATCTAATTCTATCATGTGCGATACTGTCTGCTGAGCTGCTGTATCTAATCCCATCATGTGTGATACTGTCTGCTGAGCTGTGTATCTAATCCTATCATGTGTAATACTGTCTGGAGAGCCAGTGTATCTAATCCCATCATGTGCGATACTGTCTGCTGAGCTGCTGTATCTAATCCCATCATGTGTGATACTGTCTGCTGAGCTGCTGTATCTAATCCCATCATGTGTGATACTGTCTGCTGAGCTGTGTATCTAATCCAATCATGTGTAATACTGTCTGCAGAGCCAGTGTATCTAATCCCATCATGTGTAATACTGTCTGCTGGGCTGCTGTACCTATGGTTATCATATCTGCTACTACTTACTAGACAGTGTATCTAAGCCACGCATGTGTGATATTCTCTGCTCAGTCAATCTATCTAATCCTATCTTTATTCTGGCTGTTGTATCTCAGCCAGTCATGTGTGATACAATTTACTGACCCATGTATCTCAGCCTGTCATGTGTGATTCTGTCTGCTGAGCTGTGTATCTAATCCTATCATATGTGATACTCAGTGTTGATTGAGCACCCAGGTGCTCGTGTGCTCAGGTGCTCTGGCCGAGCACTCGGGAGTGCTCGAGTGCTTGGCCGAGCACCCGAGCATAATTGACGTCTATGGGACTAAAACGGGCCCCCCCCCCCCCCCCCCCGCTCGGAAGAGGGGAGGATGTCTGGTTTAAAGGGGTCCCAAAAAAAACCCACAGACACTGAGTTAAACTTGCCTTCCCCGGCAACTCCCGACCTGTTCCAGCAGGAAAGACGGCACGCAGAGTGGTAAGTTTTACCACAGCGCCACCTGCGGACGGATGAAAATCAATGGAGGACGGATCCATTTACTAGTGTGTCACACCAAACGGATCTGTCCCCATTGACTTGCATTGGTGTCATGACGGATCCGTCTTGGTGCGGGGACGGGACTCGAGCTTTGCCCTCGAGTACACTCGATGTTTGGCTGAACACCGAGTGGACCCGAGCGCAAGCATGTTCAGCCGAACAGTGATCACTAGTGATACTGTCTGCTGAGCTGTGTATCTAACCCTATCATGTGTAATACTGTCTGCTGAGCTGTGTACCTTATTAGATCATATATTGACCAGGCTGCGGGTATGACTATATAGCTTCCTTTTTACCCACAGTGATTTATTTCCTCCTGATTTGCCTTCTAAAGTAAACAAAACCCCTACCCCCCTCCCCTTGTGATCTGCCACTACCTGCGGCTGCGCTGTGAAGACTCCAGGATGTGGAAAATATTCGTAAAGTCAACACTGGAGTTTACTTGGTAACTTGAACGTGGCCAGAAGCAGCCTGTACAGAACCTCCCATCTACCATATGTTACACAGGGGGAAGGCTGCATTTTTTCTGTGGTCAGCACCTTTCAGTTGTCAGACATCACCAGGCGTCTTGCATGAGATATATAGGCTCATATAGACACCACTGTACTCTGTATGGCCTGTAGGCCACAGCTCCTCTTCCTAAACTTTTAGTTTCTGGTAGAATAAGATGAATGACTAAAGCCAGACAATGCAAGGTGCGATCTGTCACTGACAACTCTCATCGGCAATTAAACTCACCAGTCAATATCGTCAACTGGCCACCCGCTCCCTCCAAGCCCACAATAGCATCCGTAGAAGGCGTAGGACTGCAGAGGAGGCCTACCGGTCATGTATTTCACCATCTGTCCAAACTGTAGGACATCGGCTTCAGTTCCCACCACCATCACGACTAGACATTAGAGAGAGAGATAGCGGGGTCAGACCCAGATAACAATGGCCTAGAGAGCTGGCTGACAACTACTTTTAGAGCAGTAATAGAGGCTATATTGGTTGTCAACTAACTTTCCCAAAGTCCTGAAAAGCATATACAAGCCATTCATACTTGTACTATGAATGTAAATACAGAGGTCCCCTTCACTGAACGAGCAGCCAACTGTTGGGAAGGAACGCTTCCCCGCTTTCAAATACTAACTGACTGTATCATCAATAACTATTGGGCCAATCATGGTCGTGTGCATGATCCTACCTGGTACTTTGTTATCATATTGCCAGGATATGGCACTAAAGTCTGATAGGTGTGGCTCCCATCTCTGGGACGGGGCCCATAAAGTGAATGAGAGCACACTGCGCAAGCACAGCCACCCTCCATTCACTTTTATGGAAGTGTCAAATATAGCTGAGCAGCGGTTTGGCTATTCCAGGTAGGAGGTGGCCGCGCTTGCCCAATGTGCTCTCCATTTACGTTAGTTCTGGAAATTTAGGAATTCCTATATGAGTGAATCGAGGGCAGCCGCACATGCGAAAAGAGCTCTGTACCTATCCTGGCGATATGCTACCAAATGTGAGATGGGCCAAGTCCCTTTAATTGGAGTATGATTATGTAAAGGTGAAATACTACAACCAAAGGACCAAACAACGGCAGGAGAAAATGACAAGTCTCTGGGGAACGTGATATATGAAGGCGATAAGGATCATGTGGAGATTGATGTAGATAATGTACAGTGCCTTGCGAAAGTATTTGGCCCCCTGGAACTTTTCAACCTTTTGCCACATTTCAGGCTTCAAACAAAAAGATATAACATTTTACATTTTTGGCGAAGAATCAACAACAAGTGGGTCACAATTGTGAAGTGGAACGAAATTTATTGGATCATTTAAACTTTTGTAATAATAAAACTGAAAAGTTGGTCGTGCAAAATTATTCGGCCCATTTACTTTCAGTCCAGAAGTTGATCTCTGATCTCTGAATGATCCAATGTTCTCCTAAATGACTGATGAAGAGAAATAGAATCCACCTGTGTGTAATCAAGTCTCCGTATAAATGCACCTGCTCTGTGATAGTCTCAGGGTTCTGCATCATGAAGACCAAGGAACACACCAGGCAGGTCCCTGATACTGTTGTGGAGAAGTTTAAAGCTGGATTTGGATACCAAAAGATTTCCCAAGCTTTAAACATCCCAAGGAGCACTGTGCAAGCGATCATATTGAAATGGAAGGAGTATCAGACCACTGCAAATCTACCAAGACCCGGCCATCCCTCTAAACTTTCATCTCAAACAAGGAGAAGACTGATCAGAGATGCAGCCAAGAGGCCCATGATCACTCTGGATGAACTGCAGAGATCTACAGCTGAGGTGGGAGAGTCTGTCCATAGGACAACAATCAGTCCAACACTTCACAAATCTGGCCTTTATGGAAGAGTGGCAAGAAGAAAGCCTTTTCTCAAAGATATCCATAAAAAGTCTGGTTTACAGTTTGCCACAAGCCACCTGGGAGACACCAAACATGTGGAAGAAGGTTCTCTGCTCAGATGAAACCAAAATCCAACTTTTTGGAAACAATGCAAAACTATATGTTTGGCGTAAAAGCAACACAGCTCATCCCCCTGAACACACCATCCCCACTGTCAGACATGGTGGTGGCAGCAGCATCAGTTCCAGGGGCCGAATACTTTCGCAAAGCACTGTACATAAGGGCTCATGCACACGGCCGTTGCCCGGCCATTCCGTGCATTGGGGACGGCAAGTTGCGGTCCCCAATCCACAGGCAACATCCATGCGGCAGACGCAGACGGATCCAGACCCACTCATCTTCATGTTCTAAATTTTTTTTTGAGGTGCGGAGGCACAGAGAGAAACCCGGTTCCGCACCTTCCAGATTGGGGACCCATTCATGTGCATGGGTCCGCTTCTGTGATGCTGTGCAAAAACAGCCATGGCCTGTATATTGCGGAACCGACCTCTTTATCTTACTGTTTCCATAGACTTATAGCTGTGGTTCACCTGATTAAAACGCTGTTTTTGTTTTGTTGATCCGAAGCTCCATTCCCGGGTTATGATACTTTGTCTTAATTAGTGCTGAGCGAATCAAAGTAAAATGAATTTACTTCAATCCAAATTTCAGGAAAAATTTGATTCGTCACAAAGCCGAATTTCCTCACGCTTCATGGTAACTAATCAATTTTTCCTGAAATGGCGATAAAAAACAAAAAAATACATACTCACCTCATCCATTTGCTCATGGAAAGGCCGTTGCAGCCATCTTGATTAAAGAAAACGCTCCAAATCTCATGTTGGCCAGGCACGGTGATGTCCTCAGTAATGACGCGGTGATGACGTGGTGACATGATTACGTGAGCGTGTGTAAGATTTGGAGCATTTTTTTTTTCAAGATGGCCGTGACACCTCTCTGCGAGTGAATGGATGAGGTATGTTTTTTTTCTTTTTTTTCTGTTTTTAACTCCTGAAAGGCTTTAATGTGACTGTCAGATGCCACATTCAGTGTTGAACGAGGCATCTAAGGAGTTCAATGACGGGGGCAGCGTGATTGCCGTCATAGCGCCTGCTACATACAATGGAATGAAATTAGTGACAAAGTAATTAATCATGAATCAAATTACTTTGTGAACTTCGGCGAAGCAGTTGAATCAAATTTTTGCAGATTTTGCTAATCTCTAGTCTTAATACACAAATTTGATGCAATGAGGGTGTCACCATTGCTCTTGTTACACCCACCCTCTGTAGTCAGCTCCTCCCTTGTTGCTCTGATACTGTCTGGCCTTGTCATTCCAAGAAACCAGGGAGGGGCTGGACCCAGAAATAAGAGGAGTTTGGGTACCACAAGAGCAATGATTTTAATCAGGTGAACCACAGCGATGTGTCTCTGCAAACAGTAAGATAAGGAGGTTTCTGGTGACAGATTTCCTTTAAATGTGAACAACAGAACATTCTAAATAAAGTTTCTTTAAAATTGTGTCACCATGGTGTTTCCCCTGATGATTGCTCCCAAGACAAAATAGCAATTATAAATCATGACAGGTATTTGAGAATATATTTATAATAAAGTAATATTTAAGTATTTTAATTTTCTTAATTCCCGGAGAACCCCTTTAATCAAACCAAGGCTTTGTTGACCATAGTAACCAATCACAGAGCAGTTTTCATTTTTTCAGAGCAGTTTAACAAATGACAGCTGAACTCTGATTGGTTCTTGAAGGCAATCTGTTCTCAAGTAACTTTATTTATGGTGGCAATATATTCTCTTCAATTAACTTTATTTATAGTGCCATACAGAATCCCTCTACCTCACTACCACATGGCTGTACTCACAGGTTCCTAGGAGGACGAGCAGGGCAGACGCCATACTGCACCAATCACTTTTGCAGCCGATAGAAGGTGTATAGAAGGACAATTTCTGTGAAAACGGGAAATAAATTAACATGATAATGATGTGCATTGTTACTGAAGGGCAAAGCAGTGTCCCACCACAGGAATGTCAGTCAACAGCAGGGGCAGTATTACAGGAATGTCAGTCAACAGCAGGGGCAGTATTACAGGAATGTCAGTCAACAGCAGGGGCAGTATTACAGGAATGTCAGTCAACAGCAGGGACAGTATTACAGGAGTATTAGTCAACAGCAGGGGCAGTATTACAGGAGTATCAGTCAACAGCAGGGGCAGTATTACAGGAATGTCAGTCAACAGCAGGGACAGTATTACAGGAGTATCAGTCAACAGCAGGGGCAGTATTACAGGAGTATCAGTCAACAGCAGGGACAGTATTACAGGAGTATCAGTCAACAGCAGGGGCAGTATTACAGGAGTATCAGTCAACAGCAGGGACAGTATTACAGGAGTATCAATCAACAGCAGGGGCAGTATTACAGGAATGTCAGTCAACAGCAGGGACAGTATTACAGGAGTATCAGTCAACAGCAGGGGCAGTATTACAGGTGTATCAGTCAACAGCCGGGGCAGTATTACAGGAATGTCAGACAACAGCAGGGGCAGTATTACAGGAATGTCCGTCAACAGCAGGGACAGTATTACAGTAGTATCAGTCAACAGCAGGGGCAGTATTACAGGAGTATCAGTCAACAGCAGGGGCAGTATTACAGGTGTATCAGTCAACAGCAGGGGCAGTATTACAGGAATGTCAGACAACAGCAGGGGCAGTATTACAGGAATGTCCGTCAACAGCAGGGACAGTATTACAGGAGTATCAGTCAACAGCAGGGGCAGTATTACAGGAGTATCAGTCAACAGCAGGGACAGTATTACAGGAGTATCAATCAACAGCAGGGGCAGTATTACAGGAGTATCAGTCAACAGCAGGGGCAGTATTACAGGAGTATCAGTCAACAGCAGGGACAGTATTACAGGAGTATCAATCAACAGCAGGGGCAGTATTACAGGAATGTCCGTCAACAGCAGGGACAGTATTACAGGAGTATCAGTCAACAGCAGGGGCAGTATTACAGGAGTATCAGTCAACAGCAGGGACAGTATTACAGGAGTATCAATCAACAGCAGGGGCAGTATTACAGGAGTATCAGTCAACAGCAGGGGCAGTATTACAGGAGTATCAGTCAACAGCAGGGACAGTATTACAGGAGTATCAATCAACAGCAGGGGCAGTATTACAGGAATGTCCGTCAACAGCAGGGACAGTATTACAGGAGTATCAGTCAACAGCAGGGGCAGTATTACAGGAGTATCAGTCAACAGCAGGGACAGTATTACAGGAATGTCAGACAACAGCAGGGGCAGTATTACAGGAGTATCAGTCAACAGCAGGGGCAGTATTACAGGAATGTCAGTCAACAGCAGGGACAGTATTACAGGAATGTCAGTCAACAGCAAAGGCAGTATTACAGAAAGGTTAGTCAACGGCAGAGGCAGTATTACAGGACTATCAGTCAACAGCAGGGTCATTATTACAGTAATGTCAGTCAACAGTAGGGGCAATATTACAGGAATGTCAGTCAACAGCAGGGGCAGTATTACTGGAATCAGGAACATCAAAAAAGTTGGATGCAGACAGCATGTCCTTATTTTAGTAAAAGCCTTTTAATTTGGATGCATTTGTATTTTTTTGAGTATTACAGGAATGTCAGTCAATAGCAGGGGCAATCAACCAGCAGTGTCTGCCATACAACATTGTCAGTCATACATCAGTCAGTCATGAGGCAATGTCAGAGTCATTCGTACATTAGACTTAGTCATGCAGTAGTTTCAATCAAACACTTTCATATAGCGGTGTTATCCAAGCACAAGAATCAGCAGTATGATGCAAACATTTGTCAGTCATATGGCAGAGTCACTTCAATCATACATCACATCAGAGTCAGTCATAAGTCAGGGTCAGTCATACCTTACTCCAGGCAGGAGCACCAGTCATACATCATCATCAATCATACCTTAGAGTCATGAGGCCGTATCAGAATGAAGTTCTGCCTAGCGCAGTACTGTTACCTGTGTCAGGGTCTTGGTACAGTGTTGTGTCACTTGTCTCAGCAATCTCTGCGTGTCCTACTGGAGCTGCCACCTCATTATAATGGACGCCAAAGCTAAGAGGAATCGTGCGCCCATAGGGATTAACATGTTCAATACGGCCACATCTGATATGTGTAAAGATCCTCCTGCTCATCCTGGATTGTGAGAGGGCACGCTGCCAAATTACCTGCTTTCAGACAGGTGGATTCACTGGAAATGTCACAGCTTCTCTGGAAGTTACAACATCAAAAAGCTTCTCCCTCTTTCTTCCACTTGTCCTGAAGCCTAGAATGTATACAGCGATATATAAAGAGCAATATTACCCTGGAACCACAGATTAAAAAAAACAGACAAAAGCGCACGTCAGTGTAACTTCTCCAGTTTACTGTAAACTTTACAAAAAATGTCCTAGCTGCGCTGGTTACCCACAACACAGAGCATTAAAATCTGTACAAGCAGGGTCGGCCTTAGGTTACATGGCAGCCTGGGCGAGAGGCCTTTTTGGTGCCTCCCCCCCCCCACCACCTTTACAGGGTATAAAATACTCTAAATTAGTAGCATCAATTTTAAAAATGTAACATAATTTTATGGATGTGGTGATAGAGGTGTCCAGATATCAAAATTATTTTTAGGAGTAGGAAACCTCTCGCTTCACATTCCGGTATTGGGTCATCACCTCCTCCATGTCCCCTGCCCAGGTCACGAGATTGTAGATAGAGATGAGCCAATCCAATTCCACAAAGTGGCATTCAATCCGAATTTCAGGATAAATTTGATTCACCTCGAAGCCGACTTTCCTCGTGCTTCGTGTTAGCGAATAGATTTAACCTGAAATAGTGTTAAAAACAAAAAAAAATCATACTTACCCCCTCCATTTGCTAGCGATGGGCCGCCTGCCACTATCTTGATTGAAGATCTCGGCCGAAATCCCGTGCGTGGTGACGTAATCTCGCACTGCGCAAGATTTCACAGCAGATCTTCAAGCAAGATAGCCGGCCGGCCCGTAGCGAGCAAATGGAGGAGGTAAGTTTGATTTCATTTTTTTTAATTTAATGTTAATTTCACACTGTTTTTACACTCAGTTGCCGAGATCATGTACAAATTTCTTTGTAAAATTCAGCGAATCAGCTGAATCGAACTTTTCATAAAATCGTTACGATGGAACCACTTCACAGAGACCCCTATCATAAAACCTTGAGATAGCATGAGGGTCATACACAAACCAGAACCGTTAGAGGGGTCAGGAAAAGGCTAGCGTCCCCTCCAGCCAAGGTCACACATGATATACATCAAAGAAATACGTGGCCTAATCCATATTCAGCCAACGCGCTTCCTCCTGAGAACTCAGGCCATGTATATGCGTCTACAGTATCAAAATCATATCGATCCCAACTTAGTATCAGGGAGCAATTAGATAACTCAAGCTATCCTTGGATCCTCACAAGACCTCCTTCTCTTCTCTTATCACGTCTTCCCACAATCGCCTCCAGGATTTCTCCCGTGCAGCCCCCATACTCTGGAACTCTCTACCCCAACATATGAGAATCTCACCTACAGTGAAACCTGAAAACTCACCCCTTCAGACAAGCCTACAACCAGTGACCCTGCTGCCTCTACACCGCCATGACCAGCTCTACCCTCACCTACTGTGTCCTTCTCCCATACCATATAGATTGTAAGCCCTTGCGGGCAGGGTCCTCTATCCTTGTGTACCAGTCTGTAACTCGTCTTGTTCATGCTTAGTGCAATTGTCTGTATGTGTACCCCTGTTCATATGTACAGCGCCATGGAATCAATGGTGCTATAATAACAAATAATCATAATATCCTGCCATTACCTCCACCATGTTTGGTATGCAAGTGTGCGGGGCATTAGGACGGAGTGGATGGAAGTAATATGAAGTTACTTGAATGAATGCCGGAACAGATATTTTAATACGAAAATTATTATTATTGAGGCAGACCTGTTTTACAGGAAGATCATTACCATACTCCCTGGCCTCCTCTTACATCACAGGTGGTGGGGTTGTGGGGGAATCTACAGACCCTATTTAACAAAATGTATGCAGGATAGCAAACTGTCATTTCTTTGTGGATCACTAGTTTGATGGACTGACCGATATTTCTGCTTCCCCAGGTAACCGGACGTAATCGTCACGTAACGTATTAAAGGGGTTCTCCAAGTTATATATATAGATGACCTATCCTCAGGACAGGTCATCAATAACAGATCGGCAGGGATCCGACACCCGGGACCCCCGCCAATGATCTGTTTGAAGAGGAGACGCGCGCCGCATCAGCGCTGCCTCCTCTTCACTGTTTACACGCTGGCCGTAACAGGGGTAGTGGTGAGTAGGTGTAATTACACCTCACCGCCCCATTCATTTCTATGGGAAGGATTGTTCCTATACAAGTCTATGGGGGCAATCCTTCCCATTGAAATGAATGGGGCAGTTAGGCGTAATTACACCTACTCACTAGTGATGAGCAAGCATGCTCTGCCGAATATGCTATTCGGTCGTGCATTGCGGTGCTCGGGACCACGCGGTGCTCGAGCGCCATGCTTGAGTCTCCTCCTCGCTCGCTAATTAGCCAATTAGCGTGCGAGGAGGTACTGGCATTACAGTGATTGGCTGGCAGGAACGCGTCATCGGGTGCTATATAGCACCCGGTGACATGAGACCGGGCTCAGACCGAGTCAGGGGGAGCTGCTGCAAGGAGGGACAGATAGTGTAGGGATAGAAATTGGCTAGCCAGGGCTAGATTTTCAGTTGAAAAGACCCAAAAGCCCTTTTAAGGGCTATTGTGATATCTGGCTACAATATTTTTTTTATATTTTTTATTTTTATTTTTATTTTTTTTTTTGGGGGGGGGGGGGGGGTAAAAATTGCGCAAGGTGGCCTGACCTTAACGCTCTAATACTCGCTGTATACTATATACCTGACATCTGTTGCTATTTTTTCTGCCGCTAATCAAGCCGACAGTACCTCATCTGTGCCTGCTGTATAATGGTTGTGCAAGGAGGCACCGATAGTGTAGGGGCTAGTTGTTCTGTTAAAAAGACACAAAAGTCTATTGTTATATCTGGCTGCAATTTATTTTTTTCTGTTGGGGAAAAAATAACGCAAGTTTGCCTGACCTTAACACCGCCTGTGCATTAGAACGTTGCTGTATCCTATATAGCTGCCGTTAATCAAGGCGACATTACCTGCGCTGCGTCTGCTGTATAAAGTTTGCGCAAGGAGGGACAGATAGTGTAGGGATAGAAATTGGCTAGGCAGGGCTAGTATTTCTGTTGAAAAGCCCTTTTAAGGGATATAATATCTGGCTGCAATATATTATTTTTGTGGTGGGTTAAAAATTGCGCAAGGTTGCCTGACCTTAACACCACCTGAGCAGACGCAACACAGGTAATGTCGCCATGATTAGCGGCAGAAAAAAACGCAACAAATGTCAGGTATATAGGAGAAACAAACATTGTACTGCACATGTAATGTCGTCGTGATTAGCGTCAGAAAAAACGCAAGAAATGTCAGGTATATAGGAGAAACAAACATTGTACTGCACATGTAATGTCGTCGTGATTAGCGGCAGAAAAAACGCAACAAATGTCAGGTATATAGGAGAAACAAACATTGTAATGGACACGCTGCGCAGCTGGTGTTAAGATTAGGCAAACTTGCGCAAATTTTGACCATCAAGAATAAAAATATTGCAGCCAGATATAACAATAGTCCTTAAAAGGACTTTTGGGTCTTTTCAACACAACAACTAGCCCTACCTAGCCAAATCCTATCCCAACACTATCTGTTCCTCCTTGCACAAACGTTATACATTATATGAATAACGACAGAAAATATTTCTAAATATTTCTGACATTCGTTGAAATTTTTCTGCTCATACACTAAAAAAAATCTGCGCAACTGTACTTTTAACAAACTTACATATATTACATACATACATACATACATACATTTCATATGCGCAAGGCAAGCAGTAAGGGACAGGGAAGTGGGCGTACTGCTGATGGTGCACACAGAGGCCATGGCTCAGGGTGCGGTGAAACAGTGTCTGCTGGCAGAGCACAAGAAACAAAGTCATCCAGAACTCCTAGCTTCATGTCTCAGTTTGGAGGGCGGCGCAAGACAGGTTCTTGTTAGGTCAACATGTCAGGAGGAGGACCAGAGTGAGGTTAATTTTTTAGGTTAAAAAATTAGGGGTGAGGGCCTGCTGGTGAACCTCTTAAATATTTAAAGGCGAGGGCAGCCTAATAAGTATTTTGATATGATGGAGGAAGAGGGGGAAGAGGATGAGAAAAGGAAGAGGAAGGGGTGCATGATAATACAGTGTATTCAATACACCCTAAAAGCCACATTTAACGTTCCTTCATGTTAAGCCACTTTCCTCTGGTGGGGTAGCGAAGTCAGGGGCAATCCAGGCCTTGTTCATCTTGATAAGCGTTAATCTGTCAGCATTGTCAGTTGACAGGCGGATGTGCTTATCAGTAATTATGCCTCCAGCGGCCCTAAATACCTGCTCCGACAAAACGCTGGCGGCAGGGCAGGCCAGCACCTCCAAGGCATAGAGCGCCAGTTCGTGCCACGTGTCCAGCTGAGACACCCAATAATTATACGGCACAGAGGGATCGCTGAGGACGTTGACACGGTCAGCTACGTACTCCTTTACCATCTTCCAAAACTTTTCCCTCCTTGTGACACTAGGCCGCTTATCAGAACCTTTTCCACATGCAGAGCTGCCCACCTTTATTGTGAGTAACTGGAAAGGCGCCGACCATGTTGCAGTATTCCACTACTGGTTTCTGCTGCTCACAAAGCCTGCCCAACATGTGGAAGGTGGAGTTCCAGCGAGTGCTCAGGTCGCACAGCAGTCGGTGAGCTGGCAAGTGTAAGCGCTGCTGCAGCGTTGCCAGACCGGCTGAAGCTGTAGGTGACTTTCGGAAATGGGCTCCTGTTGGAGGAACAGGCAGACTCATTCCTGTCATTAGTTCCAGGGTCCTATAGGATCAGTTTGGTTTAGGTTCCTTTTTTTGAACTCGTCTACCTGAGGCCTGTTCATACCTGTAGTAAGTCAGGATTAGAGTCAGGGTTTCCTTTAGGAGGTGTCCATCTTCCTTCCTTAGTTTCCAGGCCTAATCTCCTTTCCCTCCTACGCTCTGTGTGGTTTTCCCCCCACACCTGAGCGTGACAGTATGTGTGTGAGCTTGCCGAGCTCCAGAGCCACCACCAAGTGGCGGCCGTTATCAGACACAACCACGCCTGGTTGTAGGTTGAGTGGCGAGAGCCACAGCTCAGGCTGGTCCCTTATGCCCTGCCACAGCTCTGCGGCGGTGTGCTGTTTGTCACCTAAGCAAATAAGTTTCAGCACAGCCTGTTGCCGCTTCCCCACCGCTGTGCTACACTGCTTCCAGCTACTGACTGAAGTCTGACTGGTGCTGCAAGATGAGAATTCCTAGGTGGAAGTGGCGGAGGAGAAGGAGGGGTTGCAGCTGCTAATGTAGGTGGTGGCGGAAATCCTGATGGAAGTAGGGCCCGCAATCCTTTGTGTCGGTAGCTCCTGTGCCATCCCAGGGTACGACTCGCTCCCAGCCTCCACAACGTTCACCCAGTGTGCCGTCAGGGAAATGTAGCGTCCCTGGCCAAAAGCACTTGTCCATGTGTCAGTCGTTAAGTGGACCTTCCCAGTAACTGCGTTGGTCAGGGCCCGGGTTATGTTACGGGACACATGCTGATGTAAGGCAGTGACGGCACAAATAGAGGTGGCTAGGTACTGAGTAACGAGGGACAGCCGCCGCCATCAGACTGCGAAAAGCTTCAGTGTCCACAAGCCTAAAAGGCAACATTTTCAGCACCAGCAATTTGCAAAGGTGTGCATTTAGTGCTATGGCCTGTGGGTGGGTGGCAGGGTATTTGGGCCTTCGTTTAAAGGCCTGGGGTATGGACATCTGTACGCTGCGCTGGGACACAGAAGTGGATATGCTCGCCGATGGTGCTTGCGAGGGTACAGGTGCAGGGCGGGAGGCATCTTGGCCTGCATCTTGGCTAGCACATAACACAAGGAAGAGGAGGCAGTGGTGTGACCCGCAGACACTGATTGTGGATCCAGGTGTTTAACCCACCTATTAGGGTGCTTTGCTGCCATGAAGATCATGTTCTTGGTGGTCAAGTTGCTAGTGTATGCCCCTGCTCATTTTGGTACGGCATAGGTTGCAAATGACAATTCTTTTATCGTCCACACTTGTTGGTGTGGCCTGCCTTCTTCCCCTCTGTACTGCTGTCGTCGCTCAGCATGTTGGGCCAGTGATTTCATCATCCACCAGCCCCTCTTCCACTTCTTCACTCTGGTCCTCCTCCTCACAAGTTGACCTTCAGTGCTACTGACACTCAAAAACATTTGGGCTGAGGGCCTGCTGCTGATATGACTGTGTAAAACATTAGGGGTGAGGGCCTGCTGCTGATCTGACTGTGTAAAACATTAGGGGTGAGGGTCTGCTGCTGATCTGACTGTGTAAAACATTAGGGGTGAGGGCCTGCTGCTGATCTGACCATGTAAAACATTAGGGGTGAGGGTCTGCTGCTGATCTGACTGTGTAAAACATTAGGGGTGCGGGCCTGCTGCTGATCTGACCATGTAAAACATTAGGGGTGAGGGTCTGCTGCTGATCTGACCATGTAAAACATTAGGGGTGAGGGTCTGCTGCTGATCTGACTGTGTAAAACATTAGGGGTGCGGGCGTGCTGCTACTTGCGCTTTATGTACAAGTAAATCTGTTTCCTAACAATATTTCCTCTAAAATCAATGTTATATTTGTTTTTTTTTGGGGGGGGGTATTATTGTCATTCCAGTAAAAAGGCGTAATACTCGGACAACATCGTTCCCAGCAGCAATTTTGGTGTCCAAGATGCATCCAGACATCCTCCCCATGCTGTTCCCTAACACTTTCAGTGGTGTTTCCACCATTTTCTCACCTTTTCCTATGAACCAGACTCCCTCCCCTCTGCAGAGCAGGGGGTGCCTGGGGTTCTCCCATTGACTTCCACTGTACTCGGATGCTCGGCCAAGCACTCGAGCACCACCTAGTGTTCGGCCAGAGCACCCGAGCACCAGAGCATCGCGGTGCTCGATCAACACTACTACTCATCACTACCCATGTTACGGCCAGCATGTAAACAATGAAGAGGAGGCAGTGCTGGTACGGTGTGCGCCTCCTCCTCGAACAGCTGATCGGCGGGGGTGCCGGGTGTCGGACCCCCGCCAATCGGATATTGATGACCTATCCTGAGGACAGGTCATCAATAAATATAACTTGGACAACCCCTTTAAGTTCAGTCTAAGTCCGTAATCTTGACACTTAGTTTATGATTTTCTGTAAGAGATGAAGAATAATGGAACGTGCTTGATTGATGAGTAGTTTGTCCAGGGGAAATTCTCAATTCCAGAGCGAATCTTCTCTGAATGATTGAGGAGACCACTGTATCTGATGAAAACTGAGACCAGATGGAAGAGAATGGTCTCAGCCTTCCCCGACCTGAAATCCGACCAAGATGGCGTCATAAGTCCTGTGATTTCTGGATACCTGGTTTTCTCTTGAAGAGGAGGTATTGTCATGCCATGGCTTAAATCTCCCTTGTTTATTTTGATATCTAGCTTTCTTCTGGAATCTTGGTCATCTCTTCAGACAAAGGAAGCATTAGGGTTAGTTTTCTTGTTGGATTATGGAAACACATGACCTTCGATTTTACTAAGAGACGCTAACATTTTCTCAAACTGAGGTCCAAAGAGAGCAGGGAAAAAAACTAAATTTTTGGAGAACTTAGCAACTTCCAGATCTACTTTAGGTTCAAATATATATTAAGGATCAATTATATATAGACTTTAAAGGGGTTGTGTCATGAAACATATTCTACATTGTTTAAACCAGCTCCTGGATCTGAATACTTCATGTAATTAGAAATTTACTATAGCCAGTGAGTTATTCAATAAAATGTATCTGTGTAGCGCCACCTGCTGTTTGTTCTTTTCCTTATTTCTTGCCCACCTCACTGAGGTGGTCGCACGCGCTCAGTTTAAATATTCACTGTCATCAGCCATATGTTCTGTTACACAGTTGGGCATATTAATGGGGGGGGGGCACAGCTGGGCATATTACTGAGGGCACAATGTAGACATATTACTGAGGACACAGCTGGGCATATTACTGGGGGCACAGCTGGACATATTACTGGGGGCACAGCTGGGCATATTACTGGGGGCATAATGTGGGCATATTACTGGGTAGCACAGCTAGGCATATTACTGGGGGCACAATGTGGGCATATTACTGGGGACACAGCTGGGCATATTACTGGGGGTACAATGTTAACCTGTCCCTTTTTGGTCATTTACAAAGGTGGGAGGTATGTGTAAATGTAATGTGTAAAATGTACGGCCGCCACGGAAGTATTTCCGAGGTTTCAGCACATATCGCAAGGCTGACTTCGTCTCATCTCTATCAAGTGTCAGTTTGTTTATTCGCATAAATAACTGAGTCAAAATACTCATCTTTGTGCCTCATTAACGAAGCCGAGTTCACCTTTGTATTTTCATACAGTAATTTATAGGACACTGGGTACAGTTATTTAATTCCAAAATGTATTTATTGGATTAATTGCAAAAATGGAGAAATCGTAAGTACATTACAGGAGTGTACATAGAAAGCAATCATATTTCTCCTATGAGTATGTATGCGTATAAATTACAAAGTATACATAAGTCTATTGTATGAACATAACAATTATGTAACAAAACAAGGTTATCAATAAACATGAGTTGTTTAATTCAGTCTCGACTATATCTAAAAAAATAAGAAAATAAAAAAAAAATAGTCTTCCGGACTCCCCCGGTCAAGGGTAATGGAGAATAGAGAGTGGGTAGGAGTATATTAAATGGTCCCGCACTGTTCAGGTTGTCTGATTAGAGAGACAAATAATATTGTAAGTTAGGAGAGTTGGAACAGTTCAGCCAGGAATTCCATACTTGCGAATAGCGCTCCCTGGTATCATTTAGTGTAGCGTTTAGTTTTTCATACAGCGCAATGGTATTAATTCTATGGATAACTGCTGTTATCGAGAGAGAAGGTGTGCGCCATTTGGATGCAATATGAATCCTGGCTGACATCAAAATGAATTGGAGAAGTTTATATTCTGTATAGTACTAAGATCTTTCCTGAATACCTCATATAACCCTCTTTTAATATTATTCCAGAACCGACGGACAACCGGGCACGTCCACCATATATGAAGGGTGTTTCCTATGGTCTGGCATCCCCTAAAACAGAAGGGGGAGACTGTTGGATAGATAGCATGTAATCTGGAGGGAACTAAATAAGTCCTATGAAGAATCTTCAAGGAAGTTTCCATTAGAGTAACTTGCCAGCTCCCTTTACTCATCATAGTACAGCATTCAAACCATTGTTCCATGGTAAGAGTCTCTCCCAAGTCAACCTCCCAGCCGTGCATGAATGCTAATTTGGCATCAGGGGGTGATGCATTTAATATAGAATAAATAGAGGAGAGTGAACCCTTCTCTAAAGCTCTGTATTTACAGAGTCTTTCAAATGGTGTGTAGACAATTACATTGGTGGCTGGGATCTGAGACGTTAGGAAATGGAAGACCTGGGAGACTCTAAAGAATTCAGAGGGTGGGGGAGAAAAATTAGAAATAAAATATGCCCTGGACATGAGCTGAGATCGGAGTAGAAAGTCACCAATACAGCGTAGTCTGGTATGTTTCCACCAAATAAATGCAGTTGGCAGTAAGCCAGGTGGAAATAGGGGGTTTCTGAATAATGGTAGTAAGGGGGAAACAGGACTTTGCAATTTATATTTGAATCTAACCTTCCTCCAAAGCTGAAGCATGAGATAGGGAATTTTCGCGGCCGGATCAATTGTCCCCAAAGGGATGTCAGGTGACCAAATTAATGCTAACGGAGAAGCAGGTTGTAATAAATCGGACTCTACGATAACCCATTGTGGGATATGGGAAGGGGCATTAAACGAGACCAACTGCGATAGTCTAGCTGCAATATAGTATTTGTAAAGATGAGGGACTGAAAGTCCACCTACACTCTTATGCAGGTGCATTATATGCCTAGCTATCCGTGGTCTCTTATAAGCCCATATGAAGCGGAAAACTTCAGTCTGTAAAGTTCTCAGAGCAGAGCCTGTTATTGGCGTGGGAAGAGATCTGAATAGATACAATATTCTCGGCAATGTGACCATTTTGACTGTATGTATCCTGCCTAGCCACGATAGAGTAGGGTAGTTCCAGTGGAGTAGATCTTGGAGAAGTGTAGGAATGAGACGAGTGTAATTCCATTTGAACGTAGAATCTAAGGTTTTAGGTAGATTGACCCCTAAATAAGGTAAGTAATGGTCCCTCAGTGTAAATCCAAAATTAAGAGAGATTAGATCTCTAACTTGCTGCGGTATGTTAAAATGTAAGACCTCAGATTTGTTAGCATTGATCCGAAGACCAGAAAAGTGACTAAATGTACTCAAACAGTTCATTAAATTGGGTAAAGTAGTCCGGGGACGCGTTATAGTAAGGAGCATATCGTCAGCGAAAAGGCTTACTTTATACTCACTTGTGCCAATCTGGACCCCTGCTATATTGGGGTTGGTACGGATCATTATGGCCAACGGTTCAATGGCTAAGGCAAACAGGGCAGGGGAAAGGGGGCAGCCTTGTCGAGTGCCTCGATTAATGTGGATGGGGACAGGGTTATCAGTGGGTAATTTAAGAAAAGCTGTGGGAGTCGTATAGAGAGCTTGTATAGCATATAAAAATGTCCCTGATATACCCATAGCAGTCATGACCTGCTAGAGATAAGTCCAAGAAAGGCTATCAAAAGCCTTTTCAATATCTAAGGCTAATAAAGAAAAGGGTCTCGACTTCGTATTTGCCCACTGGATAATATTACAAACCTTCCTGACATTGTCCGGGGCCTGTCTACCTGGAATAAATCCCACCTGGTCATAACGGAACAAGGTTAGGGCGGTAGTGGTTAAGGCGCTTACCTAGAATAGAAGTAAATATCTTCAGGTCTACGTTAAGAAGGGAGATGGGTCGATAACTTGTGGGGAATAGGGCATCCTTATTGGGTTTAGGAATGGGGTACGGTTATTTATGGGTCACTTCACTTTACTATATCGTATTGAGTTGCTCTCTATGACCTGTTTTATTGCACTTTTTTTGTTTTTAGATGTCTGTGGTCGTTACATGTTGTGTGGGTTGGACTTCCAATAGTTTTTATTAAATTTTTTTGTACATTTATCCTACCATTGTATCTATTATGCTGATGTACTGGATTTTTGGTAAATTATGAGGACACGATGCACTAGTTTACCCTCACGTGTTCTTTTTTTGATAATTGCATCATCCCGTGTGTTATCCAGCAGTGATGATGCAGTTGCTCAATAGATGGCAGCATAATCTAAGTGTTGGCCAAAGACATTCTTTCAGTAACTTACAGTATAATATACAGTACATATCTTTTATGCAGTTTATATATATCCATCTCATCCTGCCCACAGTACATGACTTTGCCTCTGATTGCATAGTGTCCTGGTTCTGTTTGTACTTCTGTTTTTTTTGTGCCTGAATTCAAGACCTGTTTGTTAACCCTCTACGTACCGACCTTGGCTTTTTTTCTGGATTAACCCTTTACTTCCACAGACCATTGTGGCCTTAAAGACCAAGTCCCTTTTCAAATTTGACATGTGGTAATAAATTTGGAATCCATTTACCTATCAGATCGTTTTCTTGTGACACATTGTACTTCTTGTTAGTGATGAATTTGAATCAATATGCTTTGCCTTTGTTTATATCAAAAAATCCAAAATGTACAGGAAATTTGGAAAAATTCACAATTATTGAAATTTGATATTTTTTCTGCTTTTAAGAAGGAGAGAAAGTGACGCCTCATAAAATAGTCATTACTTTACATTCCCCATATGTCTACTTATGTCGGCATCATTTTGTAAATGTCATTTTATTTTTTTAGGACGTTAGAAAGCTTAGAATTCTAGAAGCAATTTTTAAAAAGTCAAGAAAATTTTCTTAACTGACCTATTAAAGGACCAATTCAGTTATGAAGTCATTGTGAGGCTTATACAAAAGAAACCACCCATAATTGACCTCATTTCACTAACTCACCCCAAAACTGATTTTTTTTTAAGTTTTCCACAGGAATTAAAGTGGAGGTGAACTGTAAAAATGTAATTTTTTTTTTGCAGATTTTCCATTTTAATCAATTTGTTCTTGTAACACAGCAAGGGTTAACAACCAAACAAATCTCAATATTTATTACCTTGATTCTGCATTTTACTGAAACACCCCATATTTGGTCGTCAACCTTTTTTAAAGGCACACGGCAGGGCTCAGAAAGGAAGGAGCACAGGTTTTGCTGGCATGGTTTTTGGGTGCCACACAGCGGTGACCTGCTCCCCTTGCGTCATATGGTCTGTCCAGAAGGGGGCTGTTGCCAAACCACTCAAAAAGTAACCAACCACTTTAAAATTTAAAACTTCCAACTAGGTGATATTGCCAGAGTGATCTAGTAATGGTTGATCACATTTAGGGGGATATTTATTAACAGTAGAGTTTTTCATGTTTGTCTAAATTCTTCCCCCACTGGTGGCACCAGATGCACAACAATCTGTAATAGGTGCATGCCGCTTAATCATTTTTGTGCATCTGTGACGAGGGTGACTTGTTATTCCCAGCTCTGCACCAGCAACTCTCCACTGTGCTCCACCCACTTTTTTGAAAAAGTGGCAAGTCTGGTGCTAAACCCCACCAAAAATTTGCAAAATTTTGGCTGCCAACCTATTAGACTTTCTGACACATTTTTTCTGGCATAAAGGGGTTGATAAATGTCCCCCTCTGAGCTTATCTTTCCTTTTTCTTTTGCCACTGTCCTGCCTGGAGGTGGACATCTACAATAGAGAAGACACCAGAGCTCACAAACCCATTAAGCCTCCATGGTTTGCAGTTAACACTGTATATGTGCCCCAAAATAGGCTTAAAGGGGTTGTCCCACAAAAAAATTCTACAGTTTTCAAACCAGCACCTAGATCTAAACACTTTTGTAATTGCATGTAATTATAAATTTTGTATAACTACTGAGTCATTCAGTAAAATGTATCTGTATAGTGCCGCTTAATTTCTTATTTCTTTGACCTGCTCCCTGAGAAGGCCGCACATGCTCAGTTTCATCTTTCAACTGTCTCCTGAGCTGTGATAGGGAGAACTGAGACACGCCCCCTGAGCTGTGGTGGAAAAGACACTCCCTTAAGCTGTCAGTCTGATATAAATCTAGCAGAACAATGAATGTGGAGATCTCTGGATCCATGTGAGGTACAGGGCTGGTTCTAGCTTTGTTAGAAAGGTATTGTCCTGTACTATATGATCTCTGATTTTCATTTTTTACATTATTCATGGGATAACCCCTTTAAGTTGCTGGGTTTCAAGCAAGATCTTGTGATAGATGTGGGATCTTGCGCCTGCACATAGCTAAACCACGGAGCAGCGCATGCCGAGGCTACATTGAGATCCCATGATGACAGTATGGGCATGAGAAATCGTCAGCAGGTACCATGCATCAGCCGCTGCAATCAGCCTAGAGGGCGGAGAACCAGACACAAGACAGTGGCATCACTCACAGCTCTGAAGTATAATACAGGATGCAACTCAGGATCAGGACAGGATAAGTAATGTAATGTATGTACACAGTGACTGCACCAGCAGAATAGTGAGTGCAGCTCTGGAGTATAATGCAGAATGTAACTCAGGATCAGTACAGAATAAGTAATGTAATGTATGTACACAGTGACTCCACCAGCAGAATAGTGAGTGCAGCTCTGGTGTATAATTCAGGATGTAACTCAGGATCAGTACTGGATAAGTAATGTAATGTGTGTACACAGTGACTCCACCAGCAAAATAGTGAGTGCACCTCTGGAGTATAATACAGGATGTAACTCAGGATCAGTGACTCCACCAGCAGAATAGTGAGAACTCAGGATCAGTGACTCCACCAGCAGAATAGTGAGTACAGCTCTGGAGTATAATACAGGATGTAACTCAGGATCAGTACAGGATAAGTAATGTAATGTATGTACAATGTGACTGCACCAGCAGATGTCACGTACCGTGTGGTTATCGTGACACGTGTTCCACGTTGCTCATGTTTGTGCCCTGGTATTCCGGATTTGGTTGTATGCTGGTTGCCAGGGGCAACGTGTAAATTGGTGGTGTCTCGGTTGTTCTCCGTGACACGGCTTCCATGTTGCTCATGTTTGTGTCCTGGCATTCTGGCTGCGGTAGTAGGCCGTGGTTGCCAGGGGCAACGTGTAGTTTTGGTTGCTGGTATGTTCCCTGATTGCATACTTCCCTCCTTCCCTGTCTGGTTCTCATGGGGTTAACATATTGACCTGGGTGTGGTCACTAGGTGCTTTTATTCTGTTGTTGCTAGCCTGGTGGGTTAGTTGTGCTCCAGCCTCCGTTGGTGCTGGAGCTATGCACCTTTCCTGGGATTCCATCTGCCCAGTCCTTGTGGCCACTTAATATGTCATCGAGGTCTTCCCGAGGTCCTCTCATCCCCTTCCCTTATTCCTGTTATTTGGTTTATGTACGGGTGGGTGTTTGGTCTGTGACTGCCATGTGTCTTCTGACATGGAGTCCAGACATTTCCTGTATGTATGTGCCTTCGGTGAGAGGGCTCCAGGGTTCCCCGGAGGGGGAACAGCGATACAGTGAGTTGTTGCTGGTGAGCTGGTTCCTGAGTGTGTTGTGTGCACTGAGTCCTGTTAGGTGTTCGGGTTCCAGTACATGTGCCTGGGCTCCAGTCTTTGGTGTGTGGACTGCTGGTGCTTCAGCAGTATCAGCAGGTAAGTTGCCAGGTGCACCGGGACCTTCCTGGAGGTGCAGCCAGTGAGTTCTGGATAAGTGCATCCCTACCATCTGGGGCTCTGTGAAGAACGGGGCTCACTGGGTTTCTGCCCTCTGGATTTGGTTCCTGGTATTTCCGGTGCACTTGGTTCAGTGGTATTTCTTGCCACGGGCTTCTTACCTGCCAATCGGTCTTCATCTCACTGTAGTGTATCGGTGTATGCTCGGTGTGGAGTTTTCCCTCCCACACCGCAGCGTGACAGCAGAATAGTGAGTGCAGCTCTGGAGTATAATACAGGATGTAACTCAGGATCAGTACAGGATAAGTAATGTAATGTATGTACACAGTGACTTCACCAGCAGAACAGCTGAAGAGAAATGTGGTCTACACTCTTGAGTAGGTGCCCGTGATCGACTTGTCAGTCTTTTAATATAAGTCAAAGAATTTTGACACTCAAAAAAATAATAATGCTCAGATCATGTTTAATTATATAAGGGAAAAACAGAAGATGCACAGAAAACGATCCACTTAGAATTCATAGATTGAATAAACACCACAGAGTATGTCAGGTAACCTTCCTCAGCAGTAATATATTTGAGCAGAGTATGATGGAGAGCAATAATCTCGAGAGGGTCGTCTGCCACCAGCAGAATAGTGAATTCCGCTCTGAAGTATAATGTAGGATATATCCTAGGAACAGTACAGGGTAAGTAAGACTTGGTTGTCACTCAGCTTTCCCGGCTGATAAGTGGCTCAGTATTGGGTATCTTCACAAGAGAACGGCTCAAACATTTATATTTATTTATATTTATCGGGGGTTTCGTTTACTGTAGAGGGACACTCAGATTTGGCAGGGTGGTCGTCTTCCCTTACACTTTCCCTGAAGTTTATATTTTGCATATGACCTTATGAAGGGATTGCTCATGAAACATAGCACGACTTGCCGGTCACACTCACAGGTTCGTCTAGCGCAGTTGAACTCCTTATTATCTGAGGGAAGAACAGAAAAATGCATCATGTATCATCCATGAGCAATCAGTGCCCGAGATACGTGAGGCCCAGGAGCTTCACCATCGGCAGGAGGTCTAAGAAATAACACGTTCCTCGCCATGTTCAAGATCTCTGTGGTCTATGTCCCTAGATAACCCTCCGTAAGGCCGCTTTTACACGGTCAGCGGGGATCATTTACTAACAGTTTTACACCCTTTTTGGAAAAAAAATTTTGCAATGACCCCTTTTGTGCAACTTTTTAAATGTCAATTTTTACTCCACCTTCGGCACAACGGAGTGTCAATGGAGTGGAGATTGCTGGGGAGTGGCTGTAGCCAAGCCAGAAAAAGGGCGTAAAAGTTGTCGAAAAACTACACCCAAGGTCTGGAGTAGTTCTCACTCCAGACACACGGACACCAAAGATGCATCTAATCTATGATGAGGTGCACGCCCCGTCATGAATAAGGAGCATCTTCTAGTAGCAACAACGGCATAAATGGAAGTAAAAACACCCTGGACTCCAGCTGTGTCCTGCTTCACGTCATTTCATACAACACTGAAAAATCCAAACATGTTCTCCTTAAAAAGTCAATTAAAAAGTCACCAAATGTCCTGAGGGAAAAGCTCCAGACTTACCACATGTGATGATCCCATTCCTGTACGTGTAATAGTAATCTACTAATCCTGGTTTACAGGCCTTACTCCTGATCTGCTTATAGCAGCAATAATGTTCATAACAGCACCTGAGGTAAAGAGACAAGGTGAGAGTCCTGAAAGTGCTTGTTACATAGGACTGCTGGTAACATCTACTACATTATCTGTACTCAGAGAGTTATCACAGTGTTATCTGTGGTGTTACATAGGACTGCTGGTAACAACTACTACATTATCTGTACCCAGAGAATTATCACTGTGTAATCTGTGGTGTTACATAGGACTGCAGGTGACATCTACTACATTATCTGTACTCATTATCTGTGATGTTACATAGGACTGCAGGTAACATCTACTACATTATCTGTACTCAGAGAGTTATCACTGTGTTATCTGTGGTGTTACATAGGACTGCTGGTAACAACTACTACATTATCTGTACTCAGAGAATTATCACTGTGTAATCTGTGGTGTTACATAGGACTGCAGGTGACATCTACTACATTATCTGTACTCAGAGAGTTATCACTGTGTTATCTGTGGTGTTACATAGGACTGCTGGTAACAACTACTACATTATCTGTACTCAGAGAATTATCACTGTGTAATCTGTGGTGTTACATAGGACTGCAGGTGATATCTACTACATTATCTGTACTCATTATCTGTGATGTTACATAGGACTGCAGGTAACATCTACTACATTATCTGTACTCAGAGAGTTATCACTGTGTTATCTGTGGTGTTACATAGGACTGCAGGTGACATCTACTACATTATCTGTACTCAGAGAGTTATCACTGTGTTATCTGTGTTGTTACATAGGACTGCAGGTGAAATCTACTACATTATCTGTACTCAGAGAGTTATCACTGTGTTATCTGTGGTGTTACATAGGACTGCAGGTGACATCTACTACATTATCTGTACTCAGAGAGTTATCACTGTGTTATCTTTTTTGTTACATAGGACTGCAGGTGACTACTACAACGTTATCTGTACTTACAGAGATATCACTGTGTTATCTGTAGTGTTGCATAGAACTGCAGGTAAGGCTACTTTCACACTAGCCTTAGTACGGATCCGGCGGGTTTAGGGACCTGCCGGATTCGTACTGAATAATACAACCTTGTGGATCCGTAATTCCGGATCCGGTTGTATTATCTTTAGCACCTTTTAAACGGATCCGAAATAACCTCTATTGGAAGTCAATGGAGGACGTTTCTGTTTACAAGTGAACGGATCCGTCCCCATTGACTTGCATTGGGGGTCATTCTGGATCCATTTAGGACGGATAACAAATATGGAGAGCAAACCGCAGCATGTTGCGGTTTGCTCTCCAGTCCGAAGACTAAACGGAATGCTTTCAGGAGCATTCCGTTGTCTCCAGTTCAGTTTTGTCCCCATTGACAATGAATGGGGACAGAACTGAAGCGTTTTATTCCGGTATTGAGCCCCTATGACGGAACTCAATACCGGAATTCCAAAACGCTAGTGTGAAAGTAGCCTAACATCTACTACATTATCTGTACTCAGAGAGCTTTTACTGTGTTATTTGTAGTGTTACATAGGACTGCAGGTGACATCTACTACATTATCTGTACTCAGAGAGTTATCACTGTGATATCTGTGGTGTTACATAGGACTGCAGGTCACATCTACTACATTATCTGTACACAGAGAGCTATGACTCTGTTAACTGTGGTGTTACATAGGACTGCAGGTGGCATCTACTACATTATCTGTACTCAGAGAGTTATCACTGTGTTATCTGTGGTGTTACATAGGACTGCAGGTGACTACTACTACGTCATCTGTACTTACAGAGATATCACTGTGTTATCTGTAGTGTTACATAGGACTGCAGGTGCATCTACTACATTATATGTGCTCAGAGTTAATACTGTGTTGCTACATGGGACTGCAGGTGACATCTACTACATGACCACTGTGGTGTTACATAGGACTGCAGGTGACTACTACTACGTTATCTGTACTCAGAGTGTTATCACTGCATTATCTGTGGTGTTACATAGGACTGCAGGTGCATCCACTACATTATATGTGTTCACAGTTATTACTGTGTTATCTGTGGTGTTACATGGGACTGCAGGTGTCATTTACTACATTATCACTGTGGTGTTACATGGGACTGCAGGTGACATCTACTACATTATTTGCACTCTTGAGTTATCACTATATTATCAGCGGTGTTACATTTTCATACTGTATTATATCAGACCACTTACCTATCAGTTTCATCCACTATCTGTTCACCATATACCAGTATTCCACACTGGCAGCCATAGAAGTTAAAATCGGAGTACCGTCTGTTCAACACCACTGAAACCATACCTTCCAAATTACTTCCCTCCACCGATACTAAAAAGAGAGAATTCAGCAATGTCTCGTATGTGACACTGAGTCTTCCTAATGGCAGCGGGCGCATTCACAATGTAGCTGAATATCTGAATTAAGGGGTTTCCCTACGTTATATTCCTATTACCGGAGAGTCAGGTATTAGAGAAGGACATTGGCATCATGTGCAGAACTGGAAATCTTTAAGCTTCCTTATAGGGCTGGTATCAAGTGACAATAGAGAATCTGCAGAATATGTGGCCGGAAGCCTCAACAGCAAAATATGCACCAAACCTTGCAGATATTGTGGGAATGTAGTGGCAAACGGAAAAAATTCCAAAAGGGTGTGGTATTGGAAAAAAAAAAGTTTTTTTTATTTATGACATTCAATATGCAATAAAACTGACATGTTACTTTCATTCTCCAGGTCAGTACGAATCTGATGACAACTTATATGTGTAGTTTGTCTTGTGTTTTGATACTGCTAAAATAATAAAAAACCTTGAAAAATGTTTTTAATTTTTTTGTCGTCACATTCTGACCCCTATAACTTTTTTTGTAGTTAAGTTATGTGTATGGAGCTGTGTGAGTGATCATTTTTTGCAGGGCGACCTGTACTTTTCATTGTTATGTACACATTTTTATTTAATTTTTTGTGGGAAATGAAACACCCCTATTAATTTCATCCACTTTGTTGCTACTGTAAAATGATGCAGTCTTTCTGGGTGTAATTCCAGTACATGTCCCCTGCAGATGGACCTTGTCATTTTGTGGTCACATTACAGATATCTTAAAAAGCCTCTGTCAGCCTGATCAACCCTATTAAACATGGATACTAACTGGTAGGGCTCATCATGCTGATTAAAATGATACATTTATTTTGTCTATATGCTAAACAGCTGCAGAGATATCTGTGTTTTTATTCATATGCAAATGATCAAGTTGGAGCACCAGGAGGTGGGGCTGAATTCTTGGAGCACTGCTTTTGTAACACCCTCCATGCTCTGCACACTCCCTCTCCCCTTGATTGACAGGGCTAGACATCAGCATGCTGAGGGCTGAGCTGTGTCCTAGCATGTACTTTTTGTATTTGATATGTACTATAGCCTTTCCATAACGAGAGTGGATTTCTATGTTTAGAAAGCTAATATATATTACTGCTATATTCACAAGCACAATATATGATTATAAAGACACCAATAATATGTATTAGCTTTCTAACTATAGAAAAACCATTATTCCTTGTGTGGTAAGGCTATAGCTTGGTGATAAATGGTCAGCCTTGTATATAGAGATCCTAAGTTCAAGTCCGAGGAGAGATTTATGTATGTTTTTTTCTCTCTCTCATTTAGCCCATAATAAAAAGCTATAGACTTACTATATAGAAAATAGTGTTTTCTTTCTTAGAAACCTACAACATCTTACTGGTTTATTCACAGGCACTCACAGGCACAATATAGGATTATAAAGATTCAAGCAATATGTATTCACTTTTTAAGCATAAAAACATTATTCTCAATATTTACAAATCACTAGTCAGACCACACATGGAGTACTGTGTACAGTTCTGGGCTCCTGTGAACAAGGCAGACATAGCAGAGCTGGAGAGGGTTCAGAGGAGGGCAACTGAAGTAATAACTGGAATGGGTGGACTACAGGACCCAGAAAGATTATCAAAATTAGGGTTATTTACTTTAAAAAAAAAGACGACTGAAGGGAGATCTAATAACTATGTATAAATATATCAGAGGTCAGTACAGAGATCTCTCCCATCATCTATTTATCCCCAGGACTGTGACTGTGACGAGGGGACATCCTCTGCGTCTGGAGAAAAGAAAACAAGTACACAAGATGTTATATATATGAAATTAACTTCGTGGCACACTGCAAAATGAAGCTGGACTTCGGGTTCCCACCCCGCTGCAAGTTGTAGTTTATTCAATGTGCGGCCCAATACAACAGGTGTGACGTTTCGGCCCTTCCGGCCTTTATCAAACTGGTGCCGCTTGGAGATAGAAGATAGCTGGTACATGTGGACGCTTGTGGATAGTCGCAGTATGCTCTATGTGGAATGGCCCCACACATGTCACACAGTACATACATACACACAGACACACACACACATATACACATACATACTTACATGCTCTCGGCAGGTCTCCAGAGCGCCGGAGGAGCAGGACGGCGAGCACAGGTGACGATTCCCCACAGCGCCCTCTGCTGGGCGCCTGGTGGAATCGTCATCTGTGCGCGCCGTCCTGTTCCTCCTGCGCTCTGGAGACCTGCCGGGGAGCATGTAAGTATGTATGTGTATATGTGTGTGTGTGTTTATGTTTATGTGTATGTCTATGTCTGTATGTATGTGTGTATGTGTGCAGATGATGGATCCGTCATGAACTCCATTGAAAGTCAATGGAGGACGGATCCGTTCACCATTGTGTCACAAAAAAACGGATCTGTCCCCTTTGACTTTCATTGGGGGTCATGACGGATCCGTCTTGGTGCGGATGCCTGGACCGGAGAACAAACCGCAGCATGCTGCAGTTTGTTCTCCGGTCTGAAGACGGAACGGAATGCTTTCAGGAGCATTCCGTTATCTTCAGTTCAGTTTTGTCCCCCTATGACGGAACTTAATACCGGAATTTTAAAACGCTAGTGCGAAAGTAGCCTAAGGGCAGTGAGACTATGGAACTCTCTATCTGAGGAGGTGGTGATGGTAAGTTCACTAAGAGAGTTCAGGAGAGGCCTGGATGTATTTCTGGAGGGTAATAATATTACAGGTTATAGTTACTAGAGAGGGGTCGTTGATCCAGGGAGTTATTCTGATTGCCTGATTGGAGTCGGGAAGGAATTTTTTCCCCTAAAGTGGGGAAAATTGGCATCTACCTCAAAGGGGTATTTTGCCTTCCTCTGGATCATCCTGTAGGATAACAGGCCGAACTGGATGGATGGATGGAGGGCTTTTTTCAGCCTTATAAACTATGCTACTATGTTACTAATATTCATATGATAAAACTATAGACATTATGGGTTAAATGAAGGAGAAAAAAAATATTTGAAGAAAAAACTGTGAGTCTCTCTCAATATTCAAACCTAGGATCTCTACATGCAAAGCTGACCACTTGCCTCCAGGCTACAGCCTTTTCATATTGAGGACTGTGTTTTTTCTATAATTAGAAAGCTAATACATATTACTGGTTTCATTAAAATCATATATTGTGCTTGTGAATAAAGCAGTAATATGTATATTAGCTGTCTAAGCATAGAAAACCTCTATTCTCAATGTGGTAAGGTTATAGTAAGTTGTGTATATGATATGTACATGCTAGGACACAGCATGCTGAAGTATAGCCCTGTCAATCAAGGGGAGGGGGAAGTGTGCAGAGCTCAGGGCATGTTACAAAAGCAGTGCTCCAAGGATTCAGCCCCACCCCCTAGGGTTCCAACTTGCTCATTTGCATATGATTAAAACACAGATACACTGCAGCTGTTTAGCATACAGGCAAAAGAAAGGTATCATTTTAATCAGCTAGATGATCCCTACCAGGCAGTATGGTATGGTTTAATAGGGTTGATCATGTTAACAGAGCTTCTAAGCTGAGGTTAAAGGGTTTCTGTCACCAGTTTTTTGGGTATGAATCAGGATGACATTAGAGATGTGCTAATGTCACCTGATTCTAAATATGTATATCTTTTATTTATTGGTGCCCCAGTTTTTATATAATTTTAACTTTTATTTTATGCTAATAAGCCTCTAGGAGCAGGGGGCGTTACCCCTGCTCCTAGAGGCTCTGTTTGCCCACCTTTATAAACGTCCCCTTAGCGGGACTTAGACTGAGAACAGGGCCAGCAGGAGGTGAAGAAAGCTGCCTGGCCCTGTCACTCCAGACGAAGGGGGCATTTCTAAAGGTGGGCAAATGGAGCCACTAGGAGCAGGGATAATGCCTCCCCTGCTCCTAGAGGCTTATTAGCATAAAATAAAAGTTAAAATGATATAAAAACGGGGGCACCAATAAATAAAAGATATACATATTTAGAATCCGGTGACATTAGCACATCTCTAATGTCAGCCTGATTCATACCCAAAAACTGGTGACAGAAACCCTTTAACCTAAGTTTTCTACTGCAGTGAATTAGTTTACAAGGAATAAGGCATTTCCACGATCCTATGATGTTGCCATACTCACCCGTCATCTACTGCAGGGTATTTACATCTGTGCAGTTTGCAAAAGAATATTAGATAACATCAGTACTTACCTAGACAAAAGAGGACCAGCAGATAAATTAACATTATGCCCACAAAAAGGGAGACAGGTGATAACTGTACTGGACGAGACAATCTGTAAGTACAGCAAATACAATCAGATGGATTTCTCCACTGTATTCACTGAGGAAAATAAACTATCGGATAAAATGCAGAATATAAAAGTAAATTCCCCAGTAAAAGTGCCCTGTCTGACCCAGGAAGTAGTGGAGCTGCATCTTAAAAAGATGAAAATAGACAAATCGTCAGGACCAGATGGCATACATCCCAGTATCCTAAGAGAATTAAGTAATGTCATAGCCAGATCCTTATTTCTGATATTTAAAGACTGACAGGGAATGTTCCACAGGATTGGTGCATAGCAAATGTGGTGCCAATATTCAAAAAGGGTCCAAAAACAGAGCCCGGAAACTATAGGCCGGTAAGGTAAGGTTTTCTAAGAGATGCTATCTTGGAGTACCTCAATGAAAATAAGCAAATAACTCCATATCAGCATAGCTTCATGAGGGATCGGTCATGTCAAACCAATTTAATCAGTTTTTATCAGGAGGTAAGTTCTAGACTTGACCGCAGTGAATCAATGGATGTCATATATCTGGACTTCTCCAAAGCATTTGACATGGTACCACATAAAAGGTTAGTATATAAGATGAGAATGCTTGGACTGGGGGAATATGTCTATAAGTGGGTAAGTAACTGGCTCAGTGATAGAAAACAGAGGGTGGTTATTAATGGTACATACTCAGATTGGGTCACTGTCACTAGTGGGGTACCACAGGGGTCAGTATTGGGCCCTATTCTCTTCAATATATTTATTAATAATCTCGTAGAAGGCTTGCACAGTAAAAAATTTTTGCAGATGACACTAAACTAACTTTGACCACCTAACAACAAACAACTTGATGGACCCAAATCAGCATGACTTTACTGAGGGCCGATCATGTCAGACTAATCTCATTGATTGAAATTGATGAATTGATGAAAATGAGTAACCAATGCAGCCAGGCGGTAGGGAAAGCAAATCGTATGCTTGGCTGCATAGCTAGAGGTATAACAAGCAGAAAGAGGGAGATTGTGATCCCTCTGTATAGAGCTCTAGTGAGACCACATCTGGAATACTGTGTTCAATTCTGGAGACCTCACCTGCAAAAGGATATTGCTAAAATAGAACGGTTGCTAAGAAGAGCTACAAAAATGGTGGAAGGTCTAAAGCATAGAACTTATCAAGAAAGACTCAGAGTTCTTAATATGTATAGTCTGGAGGAAAGAAGAGAAAGGGGGGACATGATTGAAACCTTTAAATATGTTAAAGGACTGAATAAAGTTCAGAAGGGAAGTGTTATTAATAAGAAACAGAACACAAGAACAAGGGGGCACAATCTGAGGTTAGTTGGGGGTAAAAATCAAGAACAACATTAGAAAATATTATTTCACTGAAAGAGTAGTAGAAGCTTGGAACAAACTTCCAGCAGAGGTGGTTGATGAATCCATAGTAACTGAATGTAAACATGCCTGGGATAAACATGTATCTATCCTAAGATAACAATAAAAGGATAATAAAAGGGCAGACTAGATGGACCAGGTGGTCTTTTTCTGCTGTCTATCTATGTTTCTATGTAAACTGTGTAAAGTAATTAAAGCAGAAGAGGACAGTATACTGTATATATACTACAAAGGACAGTATATAATATATATATATATATATATATATATTTATATACAGTATATACTACAGAGGACAGTATACAATATATATACTACAAAGGACAGTATACAATCTATATACTACAGAGGACAGTATACTGTATATATACTACAGAGGACAGTATACAATATATATACACTACAGAGGACAGTATATTGTATATATACTACAGAGGACAGTATACAATATATATACACTACAGAGGACAGTATATTGTATATATACTACAGAGGACAGTATACAATATATATATATATATATATACTACAGAGGACAATATACTGTACATATACTGCAGAGGACAGTATACTGTATATAGACTACAGAGGACAGTATACTATATATATATTACAGAGGACAGTATACAATATCTATATACTACAGAGGACAATATACTGTACATATACTACAGAGGACAGTATACTGTATATATACTACAGAGGACAGTATACAATATATATATACTACAGAGGACAGTATGCTGTATATATACTACAGAGGACAGTATACAATATATATATACTACAGAGGACAATATACTGTACATATACTGCAGAGGACAGTATACTGTATATAGACTACAGAGGATAGTATACTGTCCATATAGTACAGAGGACAGTATACTATATATATATATATACTACAGAGGACAGTATACTGTATCATACCTCCCAACTTTTGAAAATTGCAAAGAGGGACAATTTGTGCGGCATGCATCACGGCCACACCTCTAACTCTGCCCAAAGCATAATTACTTAGTTTATTGTCCATATAAATATTAGCACATAAATCATCAGATTATAGATATTTTAAGGTCAAAATTGCACAAAATAATGAAGTTCAGGTCTAAGTTATAGGTATAAACCATACAGACACTTTAGTAAGGAGCAATTTAGTAAATTTATTAATGCACATTTATGCATTATCCTCCAGATCAAAAAGAGGGACATTTAAGGATAAAAGAGGGACAGAGGGACTTGGGTCAAAAAGAGGGACTGTCCCTCCAAAAGAGGTACATAACGGGTAGAAATTAGAGTTAGGTTCCCGTCTTAAAGAGAACGCCTTGGTGCATAGCAGACGGGCTCAAATATTTTGTACAAAATTATTTGCCAAGATTCTCAATTTTGCAAAATAAGTGTAGTACTAGCACCAGAATGTTTTATATGACTATGGCATTATTGTACATTATTTGTGTTTGCAGAGTGCTGCTGCATTGTGTTTTTTTTTCCTCCAAAAGAGGGACACTTGGGAGGTATGCTGTATATATACTACAAAGGACAGTATACCATATATACTGTAGAGGACAGTATTATATGAATATATATATATATATATATATATAGATATATATATATATAATTATATATATATATATATATATATATATATATATATATATATACAGTACAGACCAAAAGTTTGGACACACCTTCTCAGTCAAAGAGTTTTCTGTATTTTCATGACTATGAAAATTGTAGATTCACACTGAAGGCATCAAAACTATGAATTAACACATGTGGAATTATATACTTAACAAAAAAGTGTAAAACAACTGAAAATATGTCTTATATTCTAGGTTCTTCAAAGTAGCCACCTTTTGCTTTGATTACTGCTTTGCACACTCTTGGCATTCTTTTGATGAGCTTCAAGAGGTAGTCACCTGAAATGGTTTTCACTTCATAGGTGTGCCCTGTCAGGTTTAATAAGTGGGATTTCTTTCCTTATAAATGGGGTTGGGACCATGAGTTGTGTTGGGCAGAAGTCAGGTGGATACACAGTCCTACTGAATAGACTGTTAGAATTTGTATTATGGCAAGAAAAAAGCAGCTAAGAAAAGAAAAACGAGTGGCCATCATTACTTTAAGAAATGAAGGTCAGTCAGTCCGAAAAATTGTGAAAACTTTAAAAGTGTCCCCAAGTGCAGTCGCAAAAACCATCAAGCGCTACAAAGAAACTGGCTGACATGAGGACCGCCCCAGGAAAGGAAGACCAAGAGTCACCTCTGCTGCGGAGGATAAGTTCATCCGAATCACCAGCCTCAGAAATCACAGGTTAACAGCAGCTCAGATTAGAGACCAGGTCAATGCCACACAGAGTTCTAGCAGCAGACACATCTCTACAACAACTGTTAAGAGGAGACTGTGTGCAGCAGGCCTTCATGGTGGAAACCACTGCTAAGGACAGGCAACAAGCAGAAGAGACTTGTTTGGCCTAAAGAACACAAGGAATGGACATTAGACCAGTGGAAATCCGTGCTTTGGTCTGATGAGTCCAAATTTGAGATCTTTGGTTCCAACCACCGTGTCTTTGTGCGACGCAGAAAAGGTGAACGGATGGACTCTACATGCCTGGTTCCCACCGTGAAGCATGGAGGAGGAGGTGTGATGGTGTGGGGGTGCTTTGCTGGTGACACTGTTGGGGATTTATTCAAAATTGAAGGCATACTGAACCAGCATGGCTACCACAGCATCTTGCAGCGGCATGCTATTCCATCCAGTTTGGACCATCATTTATTTATCAACAGGACAATGACCCCAAACACATCTCCAGGCTGTGTAAGGGCTATTTGACCAAGAAGGAGAGTGATGGGGTGCTACGCCAGATGACCTGGCCTCCACAGTCACCAGACCTGAACGCAATCGAGATGGTTTGGGGTGAGCTGGACCGCAGAGTGAAGGCAAAGGGCCAACAAGTGCTAAGCATCTCCGGGAAGGACGGAGGACGGAGTTTACAGAAATGCATGTACCTGCTGCAGAAACAACCACATTCACATTTATGGACCTGAATTATCTGCAACCAGTCTGCTACTTGTCAGTATACCCCAACACCTACCCCTCATTACCCTCCACACCGAAGCAGTTTATAAAATGCCCTCCGGAGCCTGCAACTTCTTTCCTTCACTTCTCTTATATATTATATATAGACACAGAATCAATTGGTTTCACAGCTGAGGAACATTTTGTAACCTGTAAATTGTGCCCACCTCCGGCTTACCCCAGCCCTGCTGCACACTACAGGACCTCTCACCTGAAAACCTGTGAGGTTCTTTCAGGTTGAAACTAAATTTGGCTCAGATATATATAATCGTATGAGGACGTAGTCACCTGACTTATTTGGTTTCCATGCAGTTAAATTTTTATTGTTATTATTATCTCCTTCGTAACATCTTAGACATATTTCCCCCATAATGCCAGAAGAGGTTATGGATCAGCCCTTAAAGCAGCTCTCACTTCAGCAAGTAGAGAAAGTTACTACAAGCAATTACTAATGTATTGTGATTGCCCATATTGCTTCCTTTGCTGGCTGGATTCGTTTTTCCATCATGTTATACACTGCTTGTTTCCATGGTTACGATCACCCTGCAATCCATCAGTGGTGGTCGTGCTTGTACAATATGGGAAAAAGCAATAGCTTATGCACACTCCCATGCTTCCGGCCACCATAGAGGCCGATGCATATTTCCCATAGTGTGCAAGCACGACCACTGCTGAAGGACTTTCTTTTTGCATCGCCATATTGTTATACTCAAACTTTCTTATAGTTCGGTCTACTGAAGCGAATGAGAGTTCATTTATTGGCAGGGTGAGCTGTAGTTTGCATTCATACCATTTTAAGTGCATACAACTTTTTGATCACTTTTTATTAGCGATGATCGAGCACCCCGATGTTTAGGTGCTCTGGCCGAACACTAGGTGGTGCTCGAGTACTCGGCTGAGCACCAGAGTATAATGGAAGTCAAAGGGAGAAGACCAGGCACCCCCTGAGGGGAGGGTGTCTGGTCCATAGGGAAACGTCAGAAAATGGTGGAAACACCACAGAAATGGTTACGGAACAGCATGGGGAAGATGTCTGGATGCATCTTGGACACCGAAGTCGCTGCTATTAACGATGATGGCCGACTATTATGCCACTTTTACGGAATGACAAAAATACCCCCATGAAAACCCAAGATAACTAACATCGATTTTACAGGAAATATTGTTAGGAAACCTAGATTTACTTGTACGTTAAGCACAAGTGCTGCCAAAAATTACACGGATGAGGCACTCCCATACAACAGGTATATCACATAAAGGAGGGCCTCAGGGACTCAGACACTCATAAAGCCTATGCACTAAGGGAAAGAGCTGCCAAAAATTACAAGGATCAGGCACTCCAATACACCCTTTATTACACATAAAGTAGGGCATGAGACACACCCGTGAAAAATTATCATTGATGGCCTGCTGCTGACACTCAAAAACAATAGGGTTGACATTCTGCTGCTGCGCAGACCGTCCCAAAAGTGTGAGAGTGACACTCTGCTGCCGAGCTGACCACCCAAAAAATTTAATGGACACATGCTGCTGCCACCGCACCACTCAGAGTCGCCGATGACTGTTTCTTTTTTCGCTATCCGCCGCGGGAGGCTGGGGCCCCCCCAGTGGCATGTGCCGCGTCGGCCGTTCCACTCTCGCTCTCCGTGGTAATTCCATGTCCTATTGCGTTTATCTAAATTGCTGCACTTAAAAAGCTCGAAGTTTGATCTTAGGATCGAGTTGGCTGTCTGCAGGGAGGTGAGCTACCACCTGTTGGAGTCCCTGCCTCTCGGCGCCTCCCCGATGCTGTTCGTTCTGTGTTCCGGGGGCCAGAATCGTTTACTTAAAAAATTTGAGTGTTCAAACCAAGCTGGGTGGACTGAATACTTGAGCTCTGAATAATGGAATCAGACTCCATGCTGCTGCAACCGTACTTTATCAAACTGTCACAAATTTAAGTTTGACACTCTGCTGCCGAGCTGACCGTAAAAAAAATTTTAAGGGACACATGCTGCTGCCACCGCACTTTATCAAACTGTTCCAAATTTAAGGGTGACAAGCTGATGCCAAGCTGACCATCCAAAAGAATGATATTCTTCATGTGACATTCTGCTGCATAGCAGACCGTTAAAAATGTTCAAGTGTGACACGCTAATGTTGAGCTGACCGTCAAAAAGAATGATATTCTTGATGTGACATTCCGCTGCAGAGCAGACCGTTAAAAATGTTCAGGTGTGACACGCTAATGTCGAGCTGACCGTCCAAAAGAATGATATTCTTCATGTGACATTCCGCTGCAGAGCAGACCGTTAAAAATTTGCAAGTGTGACACGCTAATGCCGAGCTGACCGTCCAAAAGAATGATTTTCTTGATGTGACATTCCGCTGTATAGCAGACCGTTAAAAATGTTCTAGTGTGACACGATAATGCTGAGAGGACCGTCCAAAAATACAATATTCTTGATGTGACATTCCGCTGCAGAGCAGACCGTTACAAATTTTCAAGTGTGACACGCTAATGCCGAGAGGACCGTCCAAAAGAATGATTTTCTTGATGTGACATTCCACTGCATAGCAGACCGTTAAAAATTTTCTAGTGTGATACGCTAATGCCGAGCTGACCGTCCAAAAGAATGGTTTTCTTGATGTGACATTCCGCTGCATAGCAGACCGTTAATACCATTTAAGTGTGACACGCTAATGCCAAGCTGACCGTCGAAAATATTATATTCTTCATGTGACATTCTGCAGAAGAGCAGAGCGATAAAAATATTTAAGTGTGACATGCTAATGCCGAGCTGACCGTCGAAATAATGATATTCTTCATATGACATTCCGCTGCAGAGCAGACCGTTAAAAACATTTCAGTGTGACACGCTAATGCCAAGCTGACATTATGGTTGAGTGCCTGCTGATGAGCTGACAGGCCCAAAAAATTATGTTGTAGGCCCAGCTGTTGAGCTGAGCGGCTAACAAATTCGGGTGCAGGCCCAGCTGGTGGACTTCGAGGGCAACCTAATAAGCTGTTTCATATGATGGAGGCAGAGGAGGAAGAGGACGAGAAGAGGAAGGGGTACATGATAATACAGTGTATTTTGATAAGCGTCAACCTGTCAGCATTGTCAGTTGACAGACGGATGCTCTTATCAGTAATTATGCCCCCAGCGGCACTAAATACCTGCTCAGACAAAACGCTGGCGGCAGGGCAGGCCAGCACCTCCATGGCATAGAGCGCAGTTCGTGCCACGTGTCCAGCTTAGACACCCAATAATTATAAGGCACAGAGGGATCGCTAAGGACGTTTACACGGTCAGCTACGTACTCCTTTACCATCTTCCAAAACGTTTCCCTCCTTGTCACACTAGGCCGCTCATCAGGGTGAGGCTGCTGGCAGGGTGTCATAAAACTGTCCCAGGCCTTGGAGAGTGTCGCCTTGCCTTTGTTGGAACTGCTGTGTGTTCCCCTCGTCTCCCCTCCTTGGGTGGCCAAGGAACTATGTGCTCTGCCGCCAGCGTTGTCAGATGGAAATTTGTGGAGCAATTTTTCGACAAGGGCCTTCTGGTATTGCAACATTTTACTTGTCCTCTCCACCACAGGAATGAGAGATGGGAAGTTCTCTTTGTAGTGGGGGTCAAGAAGGGTGAACATCCAGTAATCCGTGTTGCCTAATATGCGTATAACGCGAGGGTCACGGGAAAGGCAGCATAGCATGAAGCCATGTGTGCCAGAGTCCCAACAGACAAGGCTTCTCTCTCCCCACCAGGAGCATGACTCTCAATATCCTCCTCGTCCTCTTCCTCCTCTTCAGCCCATCCACGCCGAAGAGATGGTGTAAACGTGCTATG